>OZ025303.1:245116440-245418940 GCA_964019185.1 Maratus speculifer
GATTTGCACTAGGGTAAACGTCAATAATGTCCTAAAATTTCATGGCAATCCGAGTATATAAACGATTTTTCCCCATTTGCCGTAATGTAATGGAAAACTTTTGATTCACCCTGTAGATAAACTAATCATGGTAGAAACTTCATTTTCAATAGCGTTCGTGCTAGGGTAAACGTCAATAACGTCCTAAAATTTCATGGCAATCCGAGTATATTAACGATTTTTCCCCATAGGCCGTAATGTAATGGAAAACTTTTGATTCGCCCTGTAGATAAACTAATCATGGTAGAAACTTCATTTTCAATAGCGTTCGTGCTAGGGTAAACGTCCATAACGTCCTAAAATTTCATGGCAATCCGAGTATATTAACGATTTTTCCCCATAGGCCGTAATGTAATGGGAAACTTTTGATTCTCTCTGTAGATAAACTAATCATGGTAGATACTTCATTTTCAATAGGGTTCGTGCTAGGGTAAACATCAATAACGTATAAAAATTTCATAGCAATCCGAGTATATTTACGGGAGTTAGAGCGCGGACAGACGGACAGACGGACAGACGGACAGACGGACAGACGGCCATCCGGCCAGACGGACAGACGGACAGACGGCCAGACAAACCGAATGCATAAGCACTTTTCAACTTTGTTGGAAAGTGCTAAAAATGAGTCGGAAAAAACGCAACTTGTTATTTGAATACCTCAATTTTTCATTCACGATCACTTCAAGAAATTCTGCTCAAACTGGCTATTTTCAAAGCAGTTTTTGAAATATATTCTATTTTTATCAAAAAACTGGCTTTTACATCACATTATACAGTTTTTTAATAAGGGAACTTGTCAATTGTATGCGTTCGAAGGCAAAAATAGATTTAAAAATGTATCAGAAAGTAAGCAGTTTGTAATTTGAACACTTCCTCAATTTTTTAATCACGATCGCTTCAGAAAATTCTGCTGAAAAAGGGTTATTTTAAAAGCATTTCTTGAAATATATTCTATCTTCATCTAAAAACTGGCTAATATGTCACATTATACAGTTTCCAAATAAGAGAACTTGTCATTTGGATGCGTTTAAAATCAAAAATGAATTTAAAAATGAGTCATTATATAAGCAATTTTGATTTGAGATTTTTTTTCTTAAACTCCTATTTTTTGTTTAATTTATTTTAGCTATGAGGATTGATCCTATAAAAATCTTGTCAATGTAAAAGTTAAAGATATTGTTGAGAAGATGAATAAGTTTAATTGGACTTGATATCTTAAGAATTGACGAATTTATGGATTTTTTTCTTTTTACACCCCTCCCCTTTTTGTTTTCGTTTTTAATTTTTTTGCAGTAAGAATTGGTCCTATCAAAAACTTGTCAATACAAAAGTTTTAGATAATATTAAGTACAGTGAAATCTGTCTAAGCCGGAATCTGCCTAAGCCGGAAATCTGTATAAGGCGGAAACATTTCAGATTCCCTCATTTTTTAACATAGAGATTTCCGAACAATCTGTCTAAGGCGGAAAGAATCTGTGTAACGCGGAACCGGACATTCATTTTGGGTCCCAGGTAGCAAATTTACTGCTTAAGACGAAAGAAAAATTTCCTGGAAAATAAAAATGGAAAGAAAGCTTTTCTTTTTATAATAAAATTTACTGTCCAGTCGCATTCCCAGATGTTAAGAAAAGGCGTCACTGATTGCTGACAGTAGTTTGGGGATTATATTATTATTGTATATGACTGGGAAATGTTGAACAAATAGGTCACGGGATTTTTGAGAAGTGTAATCTTAGGTTACAATAAGATAAGAGAATCTGTTTAAAAGGGAGGGTTGCAAAATCGACAATTTATGGAAAATTTCATTTTCACCTTTCTTGGTCTTCCGAAATAACTTTGTTCCTGGTCAGCTGCTAATTTTTATTTGTCCTATAATACAACGAAGTTGATTTCTTCCTAGAATTTCAGACAAAAAGAATATTGTTACAACTTCCAGAAATATCTACAAGATTTTTTAATACGTGAATAGAATGTACTTTAGGAAGTGTAAGTTATTTTAGTTTGTGTTTAAGTCAGTAAGTGTTATCGTTGTCCTATAAACTCGCAGATTTGTTGTATAGTTTAAATCATTATTCCTAAATGGATAATAAATAAAAAACGTCGAATACTTTATCCTTAAAAGACAAAATTGATATTATTAAACTCAAAGAACAAAATATCCCAGTTAAAAGCTTATGTGAAAAATTCAAATGTGGAAAGACTCAAATCTATGATGCTATCAAAAAGAAAGATGAACTTCGTAAAGGATTTGAAAAACGGGGAGATTGCACTCGCAAACGTAAAAGGCAAGTTGAAAACGAACACATTGATAAAGTAGCATGGAAATGGTTTTGCAATGCCGGAGCAAAAAAATTTCCTATATCAGGAAAATCTTACTACAAGTGATTATAATAATTCAGCGGATTTTCGCATTGTGCAAAAGCTAGAGGACAACAGTGGGAGTAGCACTGATGAATATGAAGTCGAAGATGAAGTGACAAGCATCAAGTCCAGGGTTGGCAAGGTTTTGGACACAATGGTTTAAACCACGGTAAAATCCATGGTTTAAACCGTACTGTCCAAAACCCTGCTGTCCAAAACTGTCTTAAACTGTCCAAAACTATATTTTATAGTAGAATTGTATTTTTTAGAACAATGCTTAAAGTTTGTGCAATTGGCAAAATGATTACAATACAAAAATATTAACAACATAATTACCCTATGTAACAATGTAATTGCATAAAAACGATACTAAATTTAATTATATGTAATAATTTCTGTTATTAAAATTCCCAAGAGTTATTACTGAAAATAACTGTTAAATAAAAAGTCACGTTCAGCATACTGATTAAATCAGCTCACTGCTGACAATATGTGCATGTTAAGAAATAAATAGTATTAAACAAAAATAATTGATTTAGTTTGATTATGAGATATTTAGATATTGACTATTATTATGACACTATATTATATGACAATATTATTGTAACAATAGGGGAACTTGGGGTAAAGTGAAATACTTAAAAATAACTGCAATTTTCAAAATGAATAAACAGAAAATTTGTTTGAAATTTTACACTACATAATTTATAATACCCTTGACTTATAAAATTAATTATTTTCAAATTTTTATTCTTGAATTTCTGTGGTGTATTAGGGATATAACAAAGTAGTAGAAAATTATCATTTTGCCCCAGGTATGGGGCAAAGTGATATTGTTAATGGGGCAAAGTGAAATATAAAAAAGATCCCTTCTATACATGATTTTTTGCAGTTGTTTGACAATTATGCTAATCTGCATAAGAAACTAATTTGTCCATGTCTCAGTTCTTTCACTTTACACAACTTTCCCAGTATTTCTGTATAGTAGACAAGACTTGTATCATCAGTTATAGGCCACACAAAAAAATCCTTTTTTGTCCTTATGGACGCATGAACTTAACTGTAAGAAAATGTGGTCCATCTTGTGAGGGAAACGAAATCACTTTACTAATAAACTGCTTCTTAGTATCCAGACCTTTATTTGAGTTCAACTCAATCAAGAGAAAATTCTCATTATTTATTTCACTGAATCCCACTTTTTCTGTGAAAAGCTGAACTTCACCCTTGTCTTCAGTAAAGAATCTTCCTGGGCCTGAAATTCATCTTCTGTCTCGCTGCTATCATCACAAATATCAGATTCTACTGATGATGTGGATGAATCTGAATATTCATATCCTTTAATGTGTCACTTTTTCTTTCTGTTAGAACCTTGAGATGCTGCAAATAAGCTCTTAGCTATCTTTGGCTTACAAGTTGAAGTGGTCCTCAGTTTCTTTTGCTCTTATAAATTCTTTAGTGCAGGACTTGAGGTTAAAACCATAGTTTTACCATGTTTTTTATTTGAACGCTTGACACTATGTTTGGCAACAGGAATAGGCAATATATCTCTCAGAGAAACATGGGTTGTTTTTAAATTTCCATTGTAGGAGATGCATTTATTTTGCTTGATCCAGGCTCATTTATGTCAGATGATTGAGCATCTTTTATTGCAAATGGTTCTTCTATATCTTCCCAAGCCTTTTTTAGAAGCTTCTGAAACATCTCCATCTTCTTTTACTCTTTTAACTCTTCTGTACAGTGTAACCACTGATATTCCAAATTGTTTAGCTGCTGAATTAAGACTCATCTGGTCAGTACCTGTTACTACCTCAACAGTAGCACCCATTGATGCTTCAGATTAGGATTGTTGCTCTGTTTTTCTCATGTATGTTCTTACCATTATACACCTAAATATGTAAACAAAGTTATCTTACATTTTTAAAATTATATTTATGCTTTAGGGGCAAAGTGAAATAAAATATTTCAGTTTGCCCCATCACTAAAATTCTTTTTCACTTTGCCCCTTTCACTTTGCCCCGCATATAGTAAAATTTTTTTATAAAAATTTCAAACCAAAAATAGGCCAAATATTAAATAAACAAATACTTCACTAGACAGCAGTAGAATCTAATTTAAACTTACAATAATGATTATGAGAATTTTATCAGTGTAGAATTCATAAAATGTTATTTTCTTACCTAATAATATTACAATATGATCATCAAATTTGAATAATTGCCTCTAACATCATATATACTGATCTCATGAGATCATTGTTGTCTGACAGCAAGCAACTAGATGTGAAATAACATAATGCAAGTATCTGCAGATAGGTAGCACTGTATACAGATTAAATATTTAACCATTTCACTTTGCCCCTCTATTTCATTTTGCCCCAAGTTCCCCTACTATTTAACTCAAGAAATAGAATCTTCACAAGAATTAGATTAAATCAAAAGGAAATTTAATTTAATAAAAATGCTACATACTTTGGCTTTTGCATTTGCACATTCATAATAACAATACATATTTAAAAAAATAACTTCTAGATTTTAAATTAAATATTTGTTTTCTTTTATTATCCAATAATCTAGAAAAGATAATTTACAATGAAACATTATTTAAAAGAAATTTCTTTGTAGTCTTTTCTTTCACAAAAATGGAAATAAAAGCATCCCCTCTCAACTACATACAGTTGGCAAAAAAAGTATTTGTACACTTCATTTTTTTAAATTATAATGAAATTAAACAAAAGATTTAAGCAAAAAATACTGTAATACATTAATTTAATGCATTATAATATTATAGAAGCAGAAACAAAATTAAACGAATCGATTTTTTACATTATAATAAACAAATATACAAAATTATAATGCAAAAAAAGTATTTGTACACTATCTTAATGTAATATAATTAAGGAAAATTTAGTAAAATGATACAAATTAATATTTTGTGCGAATTCATTTAGCGTTTATGACTACTTCTAGATGGTATGACATAGATTCCACCAACTTTTTTGTAGTGGTCTGGTTAATGTTATTCCATGACACAATAAGAGCTTCTTTAAAACTGTTTTTTACTAATACATATTTTTTTTTTCGGATTTTTGCATCCAATAGCATCTGCAAATTTTCTACTGGATTCAAGTCTAGAGATTTTAGAGGAATTACCAGTCGTCTTCGAGTATTGTCGTAAGCATGTGCTGGTGATCACAGCAGTATGCTTTGGTCATTATCCTGCAGAAAGTGAAAAGCTTCCTCTATGCATAATTTCTTGGCACAGTTTAATAAATTATGGCGCGACACATCACTGTATGTTAAACCTGTCCTTCCATTGTCAAAAAATTTTAAATGTCCTGCTCCATTAGAAGCTATACACCCCAAAAGTATAATATTCCCCCCAACATGCTTGATAGTTTGAGGTATACGTTTTGGATCTAGAACAGTTTTATTTTTACGCCAATTTTTTCGAATGCTTGATGGTAAGAAAATTCCGAATTTTTCCTCATCAGAAAAAATTACTGTTTTCCAAAAATCCAATGATTTACTTCTGTATGCGAAAGCGAATACTATGCGTTTTCGCCTATTTGTTTCGTTGATGAATGGATTTTCCCTTGAGGTTCTTCCTTTTAAATCTGCATTGAGAAGAATATTTTTTATTGTTTGAGGTATTACTCTGATGCGAGAAGATGTTGCAAGGTCTCCAGCAAATTTTTGAACCGAACGCACAGGAATTTTTAAAGCTTTTTTAACAACACTCTCTTTTTCCCTCATTGTTAGTTTGCTAAGAAGTCCTGGTTTTCATTGAATTTCGATTCTTTTAATTTATTCATAGTTTCTCACTATACATCCAATAGTTGTAAATGGTAATTTAATAGCTTTTACAAATTCTTGTTGCGTATTTAAATTTTTATTATGCTCAATCATAGGATTTCATATATCTAGAGGTGCCTCTCTAGTATTAGGTTCTATATTCAATTACTTCAAGAGCAAATTAAATTAAATGTCAGACAAATATAATATGAACTTAAAAATTATTGACAGCTCCTGTAAAAGTAGTCCTTTGAACCATAAACACTATAAAACACAGTACATATCAGGATGGAGAAATGTACAAATACTTTTTTTGCAAGAAATTTTTAAACTTTTCCCATTAGAAAATTATTTTACATCTTTATCGAAATTTTCTGTTGTGTAATTTAAAACGCACGGTAAACAGACTGTATTAAAACTATTTTTGACAAAATATCTGTTTTTATTTAGTAAAAAATTAAAAATTTTAGAGTGTACAAATACTTTTTTTGCCAACTGTATGTAGTATTATAAAGAATTACTTATTATTATTGCACAAATTTAACAGTAACAGAACTTTTTATGCTGCAGAGATATTAGAAAAGTTTGAACTTTTTTTCATTTACCAAAGAATTAAATAGAATGTTAGTAAAATATATTGTGAGATATTTATTCATATGTTTAATAAGTGTGCAGTGGTGAAATGTGGAGTTTTTTTTTTAAGGTTTTGCACACTTTAGTACAGTTTTGTACACTTTAGTACAGTTTTGTACACTTTAGTACAGTTTTGTACACTTTAGTACAGTTCTGGACCATAAAACCCACGTGTCCTGTCCAAAACTGGTTTTGGACGTCCAAAACCCCAACCCTGATTAAGTCATATCAAGAATCTCTTAAGAATATAAAGCTTTTACAGACTTTTTACATAAGAGCGAAACGATTATGAAATGATACCAATGTTGACTGAAATACAATGTGCTACGGAAAAAGAAGCCATTAAGAAAAAAAAATAAACAAACAACAATATTCGATTTTTTTTCTAAATAAGTTTAAAACATCATTTTAAGGCATTTATTAAGGTAAATATAATTTTATTTTCACTAAAATCTGTAATTTTGATTGATAATTTTTTATTGCGTGTATGTATCAATTTGTAATGTAAGTTATTATTAGTATAAATATATAAAAATATGTAAAGATTTCATGTCCATTTAATTTTTAAAACAATTGAAGATACGTTGTTTTTAACTTTTAGCCAAAATAATGTTTAATACTCTGCAAACGGGGTATTTATAAAGTTTTTCTGTAACCCGGAAATCTGTCTAAGGCGGAATTTTATTTCAGTCCCAAGCGATTCCGCCTTAGACAGATTTCACTGTATATTTATGTAAAAAAAAATTATTTAGATTCGATATCTTAAGAATTGACGAAATTATAATTTTTTCCCCCAAAATCCCCATTTTTTTCCTGCTTGAGCTCATTTTAAATTTTATGAAATATCTATCAGCCATAAAAATTTCTGCCCATTTTTTAGAAGTAATATAAACTTCCAACCAATTTAGTATCTATTTTCGTTAAGAAGTTATTTCGGTTTTTCTGTTTTTACAAAATCCCTCCCTATTTTCACCCCTTTGGTCCGATTTTGCGCATTAATGAACTTAGCCGAGATTTTATGCACCTTGATTTTATATAAAAGTTTCAAGGAGATTTTTGCAGAATTATGGAAGCTATCGAGTCCAGAAGAAAATGATATATACTGTGACGAAGAAACAACGAAAGTTACTTTACATCCCATGCGCTACAAATTTAAAAGACCCTAAACAGAGGAATAATTATGTAGAGGAGACTATGGAGTATGACTCTTATGACTCTAGTGGGGATGAGGAAAATACTGTCCATGAGAAATTTGTACATTGACAGAAGAAAATGATATATATATATATATATATATATATATATATGCATATATAAACATTTTTTATTGTTATTATTTTGTGTGATTTAAAGGAGAAAAAAAATATTTTTTTGGTAGTACTTGTATATTATACACTTTGTTTATTTTGTTATCTAAATTTCTTTCGTTTACAGCTACATGCCTTCCTCAATTATCATCCAAATGTAACCACACAAAAATTACGTTTCTTGAAATAACTTTCATACAATTCACTCACGACGATAAGAAAATTTGTCCATAAATCAAGCATATAGATTTTAAGGATCTTCATTATTATTTGTCCTCCCCCTCCCCCCACCAAAAAAAAAAATCTGCTCAAAGATATAAAATGATACTAAATTGGCGGTACAAAGAGTCTACCACGGAGCAATATTTCCAATGCAGGGTCCCTATCAGTAATAAAATACAACAAAACCAGCTCAGTAGGAAACACAAACAACCAGCGATAAAAACTTTTTTATGCAGGATCTTTAAATTGCACAAAGCTTAATTGCATTTTTAAAAAACGGAGTGGACTAAAATCGTTTTTTTTTTCCAGTTTTTTGTACTATTCGTTATAAACAGGCTTTACTCTATTAGTAAATAAATTTGCTAGATAGTACTTTTTTAAAATCTATATATATTTGATTACTAATTTAATATTTATTTTTCGGTATTTTTGTTTATGACACATTTGTAATTACTTTTTCATCTAAAGATGAT
Source organism: Maratus speculifer (assembly GCA_964019185.1). NCBI lineage: Eukaryota > Metazoa > Arthropoda > Arachnida > Araneae > Salticidae > Maratus > Maratus speculifer. Next base: position 245,125,267 of record OZ025303.1, read on the forward strand.
AAATAAAACTTTAAAATATTGAAAACATAAATAAAGTTTAATTGAATTCATCAATTAATTTAAAATAAAAGGTTTTAAAATGTGAGACAAATAAAACTTTAAAACCTTAACCTGTGACTGTGCATAACTTTCCAACTTAGCGAGAGTCGGGCCAGGTAAAATGCACAATCTCTGCCCCCCCCCCTCCCCTCAATCTCTGTACAGAATCAAAGAACAAATTTCAGGTTAATTTAAGAATATTATTACGGGCCCGGGCAACGCCGCACGGGACAGCTAGTTTTAAAATAAAGTAAAAAAGTTTCAGTTGGAATTAGCAGTACGGATGTTCATTTTATGAAAACTAGTAAAATAGTCTGAGAATCAAAAACATCAGTTATTTAACGATTTTACACAAGTTTATCTTTTATATATGTAATTAATCTTACTTAATCATTCCCGAATGACTATGTTTAAGTCAAGACTTTGACCATTGCTTGACTAATTATCGATCAACTTGAACAACACGTGTCCATTTTCATTCATCCTGTGTAAGATCGTTGCTTTGAAAATATAACGATGTACTAACACATGTGGTGACCAGTTAATGCATTTAGACTTAATTTTTTTTCAGGAGAAAGAAATGTTCCTTTAAAATACGTTTCGAAAATTACATTATACCGCTAGAAAGATAACAGGTAACTACGAATCTAATAGGGTTCCGGATACAAAAATTTTAGCGTATTCCCATTTATTCAAATCAGTTAAAAACTCTAAAAAAATTTCTTGCTCTTTTTTTTTTTTTTTTTTTTTTTTTTTTTTGAGTAAAGTTAAAATATGTATTTTGTTAAAAAATAGAAAGTAAAGAAATCGTTAGAGGAGGCTCTAGAGGACGATAGGAGAGGCTCATCTCCCCTCTGTTCCCCGCCTAGTTACGGGCCTGCATAAAATTAAGAATGTATTGCAGAAATATTGTGACAACTAGAACTAATTGGATGTGTCAGTTCCAAAAGTTTTCAGGTCCTTCTAAAAAATATAAATCCATCGACAGTCAGAAGTCGAAATTTTCCACGAATTCAATACGTTATCCTTGAAAAAAATATGAAGAAAGTAAAAGAGACACACGCTTTAAGAAACGTTTCTTCCTGTAAAAATAGAAAAAAAGAAAACACAGACATGTTTTGGTTTACAAAAACAATCGGAAGTTGCATGTCAAGCATAGAAAATGAGTTACGTTCGTACAATAATAAAGTTTTTAAAATATGCAGATCTTGGTGTAATAGTATATATAGCTTTTCGGATACAGTATAGTAGCCGAAATCTTTTGTGTACCTCTGTAATGTATATCAATTTCATGGAATTTGAAATAGTTTAATGTAATTTGAAATAATTTAATATAATTAAAACGCGCCCCAAACAATGTTCCTCTCTATATCATTACGTAATGGAAAACTTTTTATATGACCCTGTAAATTAATAACAAATATTCTTTGCAACACAGATTGCACATAATTTATATTTTAGAACATTATTTATAGATGTATATTAAATTTATTATGTTCAAAAGAGTGTAACAGCATTAAAGTGCACTTGAAGTTATTTTTCTCATTGACGATAATGTAACGGAATGCTTTTGATTGTCACTGTAATTGAACTGTAAATCCGATTTTCATAAAAATTGAAAAAAAAAATCGCCAAAATTATGCTACAATTATATATTTTAATGTCAAATGATTTGGTTGAGTAGTTTTTACTCTGTTATATGTCGACAGACAGACAGATGGACAAACTGAACGACGACTATAGGTGCTAAGTACTTACATAATTACGAACGCGCATAAAAAGAAGTTTACAAAGGTTAATTTCCCCAGGAGATATTGTGATTATAAGAATGCATAACATGCGTATAGTCTAAACATTAATGACAGGAATTCTGTAATTGACTGACTAATAGCAATCTTAAGTAAACTTTGTATAGAATATTTATTTTTTAAATGTATGGGGGAGACTGGGGAACATGCTAACATGGGACAGATATGAACGTTGCCATTTTTTAGTAGTTATTATATGTTTTTGTATTTCAAAAAAAATCTGTTGGCATATGGTAAAAATTTTTTGAAGCTCTTCGGTATTATTTTCGTCCTTAGGAGCCAGAACACTATTTATAGATCTCAAAAGTAAAATTTCAGTTCTAACTTGCCAAGTGAATAACTTCATTTATTTACTTTTTTTTTAATGTTTTAACATGTACTATGGATACTAATAAATATTTCTGGTAAAAAGAAAAAAAAATTCTTTTAAAATCGAGAAACGTTAATTATTTGCCATTTTCAGGGTGTATTTCGATTCAAACTGCTTGTTTTCCGATTTATTTTTGAATTCACTTTTGCTCTCAAACACATGAAACTCGCAGATTCTCTTATTTAGAAAGTGTACAAGGTGCCGTGAAGATCAATTCTTTGATAAATGCACAAAATATTGCAAAAAAAAAAAAAAAAAAAAAAAAAAAAAAAAAAAAAAAGCAATAAAAAACGGCAATTTGAACCAATTTTTCCGAAGTCGGAGATCTGGGAACGAAAAAAAGGGTCTTCCTGAGAAGTTAATTGCTTATAAATCAAATTCTAATGAATTGAGCGTAAAAAGACATCACACGGCACCTTATACATCCCTTCAAAAATCTTCTCAGCAAATTTCATGATTCTACTTTTAAAAATGTGTCTGAAATTGTATCGGAAAATTTCGAGCTGCTGAAGGTGGAAAAGCGTTTTTTCGAATACACCCTTAACTGTAGTGGGAATGTAGGGCATTTGTGAACAGCCTAGCTGGGGCAGATATAAACAATTCATAAGTTCCTCAGTAATCATTCTGTGATTGTGTGCTTTTCAGTTAATTTCATAAAAACGATGTCAGCTCAATTATCTATAACTTTCCCTAAATAAAAGACTTTTCCGTCATAGAAAATCAGTTATGTATTGAAACTTCTACAAACACATCTGTCAGTCAATACATAAAAACCAACAAGCTTGTTTACGTTTAGTTTTAATTTAAATGAATTTAATGTTTTATAAAATTCAATAAGTTTTTATTAAGTTTTTAATTCAAATTTAAGAAAGTAAAATTTTTAAACCTATAACTACTGTAAAATCTCGATTATAAACTTTCACCCCCCCCTCCTTCTTCTTTCAAAAGCAAAAGAAATTAAATGTGGAGGGAAGTTATAATCGAAAAATACTTTCTTATCCTTAATTTAGAGGTACATAAGGCAAATATAGAAGTGAAAATCTTTTGTATTTCGTCAGATTTCCGATAAATATTATCTAAATGCCCCCTCTCAAAAATTCCCCTCAAACAAAAACCCCTAAGGAAATTTTAAATGTTTTAATTATTTTTTTAATTTATTTTTTTATTTATTTTTATCTTATTGCAACAATATTTTAATCAATCATCTAAGCCCACCCTCCTCCCAATCTACTTATTTTCATTTTATAATCTTTTGCTTAAACATGCCACCCAGAAGCTACAGAAATATACATAAATTTTTTCTTTATGGTAAATTTAACAGATAATATAACTAATGATTATGGTAACACATGGGGAATAAGATAATAAAAACATGTTAAAAGTAAATTTTCCCTTGTGTTCACATGTGCCCTATGTGTCTTTAAAACTACGCCACGGTTGGGGCATATGTGAACAATTTTTCAAATTTATAAAATTATTTTAAAAAGTAAGAAGAACTTAAAGGGTAATTTTAAAAATATTACCATATGTAAAAAAAGAAAAAAAAATATGTTTATTTATTCCAACTATGAGAAAAAGCTATGTTTATGTAAGCTGTTCACATATGTCCCAGTCTTCCCTACATAAATTTACGTTAATATAACATTATAATTAAGTGTACTTACCAACAGTATATCAAAAGCAATGATTTTAACTTTATAACACTTGAAAAATAATTTTGAGTCAAATACTCCACCTTGCGCCTCTAATGCCTGTAAATGTTGTTTTACCTTTCGATGAGTATGTAAGCAGTCAAGTGCGCAGATAAAGAAACGTTGCGCTGATCGCCGTCTGAAGTTCGAGTCTATTTTTTTATGTGCGGTGTTTCGTCGACTGTATCGTCAACAATAAGGGGATGTCTGAATTATTTCAGTTTTAATTGAATAAAAGACACGGTCAACCCAGCGTAAGATAGTATTTAAATACTAAAGGAGTAAGACATTAGCTAATTTTATAATTCAGCAGAATGTAACTTTTTCTGTTTTGAAACCTTGAGGTGAGAGTTTTCTTTCTTTTTTGTTATTCTTATGTAATTATATTTTTCAATTATAAAGTTTTTTACAAATATTAATATTTGGGCTCTTGAATATATGACAATAGTAAGTGGGAAGCGAAAATTTTTAACTATGAATTAAATCTCTATTAAATGGGAAAAACTAAATAAATAAATAAATAAAATAATCATATTAAACAAACGATTAAGAATTGCATAGCTTAACCTTGATCCGTTTATATATCTGCATAAGATTAAATTTCTATGTATTGTTTTTGATCCTATAAAACTTTATAAACTGAACTATTTTGACCGATTTCATCATTAACCCTCTCTACCCCGACGCGACGTTACTTTAAAGTACCATTAAAGTAACTTGTTATAAAATGCATTTCATACATCTGTTAGCTGTAATACATCTGTTTACACTTTAGAATAAGTTTTAAGTACTTTACTTTATCTTGTTCCAAAATCATTATTGATTGATTGGTTTGGTTAATTTTTGTCGGCCGATTATCTACATTAGGGATATAGGCCCAGGGGGGGGGGGAGAAGTGCCCTTCATGGGGGTTTTTCTAAGGGAACCTAACCCGTATTTACGCAAGGTTCGAAGAAAACCACGAAAACTCCGAACGATTAGGCCGACAGCCGCGATTGCGTTCGAACCCAGCACCTACCGTCTACCAGTTGAGAGGTCAGAACCTCTAGGCCACTGGTGTGGCCCATTATTGATTGAACAAAACATAAAGTATTTTTAAAACGGATATTTTCAGCTTTTTTTTAAGTTGAAAGATCGCAAAAGAGAGAGGAGGGAGATCAGTTCGGAAATACTTCTATATCTCTATTGTAAGAGTATATTGTTTATATTTGACCATTTGTATGAATATTTTTTAACAATATATTTGTACCTAATTTTACAAAATACTAAAAAAATATTGTATATAAAAGATTTGAATGAAATAATAAATATAGCCCAAAACCCCTGTAAATACAAATTTAATTAATCGGTAAAATTTATTGAACGCATGTGCAAACCTTTTAATGTAGTTTCAAAAATTCACGAAAAATGCTTTAGAAGATGTTATTTTCATGAATTCAAAATTTGGGAATAGTCAAAAGTATAAAACGAGGAACAGTGGAACTTTATGGTAGAAACTGTATAGCTTTAAAGCGCCCAAGAAGCTGTACCATTGGCGCATCCACGGGGGGAGCTAAGGGGGTTCAAGCCCCTCGCAGACCAGAATAGATATTTAAATTTTTCAAAAATTAAGAAAAGATAAATGTTATTCTTTCTTATCATTTATTAAAAAATTGGAATTTAAAAAAATACATTAATTTTATCACCCCTTTTTTTGTTCTCTTTTTATAAATTTTATTATGAAGTTCGAAGTATTAATTCCTTATCTACAGACGGTACTTATAAGTACCATTAAAATAACTTATAAAATTCTTTTAATATTTCAGTTAGTTATAATACTGTTTAGAATGAGTTACAAATACATTATTTTATCTTTTTCCAAAAGCATTATTGGTTACACAAAACTAAAATATTTTTAAAAGATGATGTCATTCGCCTTTGCATCTTATCAGCTTTCTTGGCTCTGAGGGAGGGGATGGGAATTTTTCAATGTGGAAATATTTCTATGTTCATATTGAAAGAACATCCTATTTGTACATTTTATAATTCTACAAAAAAAAAAAAAAAAAAAAATGTGTGGTGTTTAAAAAATTGCACAAAATTTCTGTAAATTCAAATCTAATTAATCCTTCTAAATCCTACAATCCTTCTAAAATCCTTTAAATATTTGTTGAATGATTATGTAAATCTTTTAATTTAGTTTAAACAATTTGCGTAAAATGCTTTAGAATGCAAAATTTTAAATGAATTCATAATGCGGTAGATAAAAGTTTAACGTGGTCAAAATTTACTTAACTAAAAATTTGACTTGCTTTTTTAACCATCATAACATTTTGATAATTTTGAAATTAAAATTTTAAATTGTTTGATTGCAAACACTCTTTAGAATTATCCGAATACAAAACACACCAAAAAAAAATCATAAAACCTAAAATATATTTTAGTACAATATTTCATTATTTAACATGTTAAAAGCAGTCAGAATCTTCACCAAAACTTTCCAGAACTTCCTCTGGTTTCACTAGCGACTTACGATTCTGCTCAAGACAGCAGAAGAAATATAAGTCAGGATCTGGTCCGCCACGGGCCGTCCAATCAAATGAAAGAAACATAGAGATCGATAACTAGCAGGGCCAGATTTGGGCGCATATAGGAATGGGCCTCTAAACTAAAATATTCTAGCCCCCTCCAAAGCATAATCTTCAGTGGGTGCTCCACTGAGCTGTACGTGTATGGGTGATTCTACGATAAGAGGTAATTTGTACGGCAATCCGTTTAAAACAGATTTTTTATTCTATATGTTGCTATTTTTTGCAATGAATCGCATCATCTTAATACACTTTATTAAATAACATCACGATTGAATGCCTAATTTAAACACATTTTTCTGAAATTTCTTACAAAGTCTAAAAAGTCCCCTCCCCTGGCATGTCCCCTTGCCGGTTTCAACTTAACTTTCAAACAATACATATATTTTTTCCGCCAGATGCTTAGCTAAAGTATGTTTAATTGGAATTTAAGTAATTATACTTACGTATTATAAAATTAAAAATTAAATAATTTTGTTAATTTTAGATAATTTTTAAAATTAACTTTTGTCCCGCTTTTTTTGTGTCTCTCCCCTGTCAAATTTCGTTCCGCTGAAACAAATATAAATTCAAGGATGGCTATATTGGAAGTAGTGCTTAAGGACATGTACTGGCTTGAAGTTAGCAATACTAAACGCGCAAGCCATTTAAGCGTCGCCATTTTTAGTTGTTGCGACGCGACCGTGTTTTGTAGTGGTTTCGCACGGTGATCGTGTATCTCCCCTGGTAAGTCATAAAACTTATAATATTAATTTAATTGAATTGAATTTACTGCCTTAATTAAACAATACGGTAATACTTAAAGTGAAATACACAATTAACCGAAAAACTAATTCAGTCAGTTAAAAAGTTTGAATTTATACGAAAATGTCTCTCCCCTGCCGTATTTCCCCTGGCACGATAACTGCCAGGGGAGCAAATCACTGACCAGAAAAAGTTATAAAATATGTATAAAGTGACTTGCCCTTATATGAAAAAGTAAATAAACGGGAAAAAAAATCATAATTTAAAGGTTTTTGATCAAACTCAAACTTTTCTTTTTGACCGAATTCTCCATGTTTTTGAACCTCTTATCGTAGAATCACCCATATAATATTATTACTTTAGGATTCGCATTTTATACTCTAATATTTCTCCTTGTTATCTGTTGATATTGCTATCAATATTTATCCAACCAAAATTCCCATTTGTCTTGCTTTGCATCAACCTTTAACTACTGTTAGCGATCTCACAGACCGCTGAGTTTTTAAAGTTTTGGAGTTTAACTCGTAATTTTTGGTTTAACTATAGATACTGCTAATTTTGAAGCTAAGAAAGTCAAATTTTGTTTCGTTTTTAGCCCAATTAGTATCTCTAAAGACTTTTGAATAACTGAATTTTATTTATACTAGTTCTGCATATAAAGTTTAATAAAAAGTAGCATTCTGAGAATTAAATTAACATTTTATTCATCTTTAGATTAAGCGGTCTGACTGACCGCTCACAGAAGTTATGCAACGATTTTTGTCACAGCAGTTAAAGGTTAAAATACATTGTTATCCATGTTTATGGAATTTAAAATTCATATAAAGATGAATAAGACTTAGTGAAATTGCTGTTAGGTGTGGTGCATATAAAAGGAAGAGTGGGATGGGGTGGGACAGTGGGAGGAATATGGCAGTAAGTAGGTTTTTCTCTTCATGAATCATTCCAAACATTTCATCAGTCACAGCAAGGATAGCCTAATCTTCAGTTGAAAAAAATTTATGATCTGCATAAGCTTACAATTGTATGAAGGAAAAGATTCTTTATAGAATCAAATGTAAATTTGCTTTATAAGATTTTTTATGCTTTCTACAAATTAATCACTTGTTTATGCATAGATGTAATAGTTTCCCTATTTATGGAACATTATATTGTATATTATACATAATTTAAACTAAGCCTAAAACCAGCATTTTTATTTATACAGGAAATTTTACGCGAAACAAGGAAATGGGGAGAAATGGGACATGTTCAATTCCTTTTTTAAAAAAAATAAGATTGATGTAAATTGCTAACATGAAAGCATTTTTAGATATTAATTATAACATTGATAATATAATTATTTACTTCAAAATGTAAATAAATCAGGGTTAGCAAAGTGGGCCCCGCCCATAAAAACCCATCCGCGTTTATTTGAGCGGGTCCACCAACAAAAACCCACCCGGGTTTTTGCTAAAAATCACTTCTGAATCTGCAAATCTTCCTAATAGTATAATACAAATATTCCTTTTAAGTCCAAAACCTAGGTGTTTCTTTTACAAAATCACATTTAAAAGAATTAAAAAAAAAAAAAAAAAAAAAAAAAAAAAAAAAAAAAAAGACAGTCATATTTGTGGTAATCAGGTGATAGTTTATTTCAGAATATTTATTTTTTCAATTTATTTATTTTATAAAAATATATTTCAAATAAGTTACACACTGTAATACAAAATTGTTATAATTGACCTTTTTTATGGTTTACCAATCAAAATCGCATTCATTTTAATTTTTATGGTAATATTTATAATTTTTTACTAATTTCTCACATTGCTCTGAGTATAGTCTGTTCTGTAGTTTAGACTAGGGTAGATGTGCCAGTAATGGACCACCTTCCAGTAATGGGCCACCTCGCACTTTTTGGTTTATAAAAAAATAATAAATAATAGTTAAGCTTTTATTATTTTTTTCTGAACTCCACCTTGCATGCTTTATAAGCTGGATTAATTTTTTACACTTTTCGTCAAAACAATTAAGAAGCAGGAAATAAAGTTTCACTGTTTTTCTGTTTCTCACTGAAAATCTTAATGAACATGCTAAGAGCTGACTTTACTTGCTTAGTTTATATCTTTTTTATTTTTCCGTAAAAATTGAATGTTTTCGTTTGGTTAGAAAAATAAAACATTGAATTTAATATACCAATGGCCATTTACAAAATTTTATTTATTTTTAAGATTTTAGGAGGGGTGGTCCATTACTGGATTGCTTATTTCGTGATTTTCTAGTAATGGACCACCCAAGTGTACTTCCAGTACAAAAAGTGTAATTCCAGTAGAGATACATTTTTTTGATTTAACTGAAAAGCTAAAAAATCAAATTTAATACTTAAATTTTACCTATTAGAATTTAATAAAGGCAATTGCTTTATAAATAGCTGTTTTTAAAAAGTCATTCAAAATTGGTACAAAAAACAAGCAGAACATTTGACAAAATCTAGATGTGCCGTTACAAGAGAAGTTGTTTTAAGTTGGTTCAGAAATGTAAAATCATATTTGGAAGAAGATATTAATATTTTCTTCCGAATTCTAAAGCATACAGAGAGATTTTTCAATAAGGTTAAAACAAGGTTTCTTTTGTGCTCTTAAAAGAAGGAAACTTTTGGGACCAAAATCAGTTAAAGATGTGTATTATGTAGTACCAAATAACGAAAAAGAACAAATCACTGTTATGGGATGTTTTTCAGTAAATAGTGAGATTATTCCATTGGTGATAATGTATCCATATGAGCATCCCTCAAGGGAAATTGTGGAATCAATTTGTGCCAAATTGATGAGATATGTGATTATTACAAAATGGTTGGATAATGTAAGAACATTTATCATTTTAAATGCATTCTAAAATTCCATATTGAATAGCTTGGACTATCGGAAAGTGATGATAAATTTGAAGATCTGTTATTTATATTTCATAGTTGCACAGCATATTATTTAGATAATGATATGAATGAAGATTGGAGACTTTTTTTAATGCCTTATTTTATCTAAACTTGATTTCAGTAAAACATTGTCTTTATCTCATAAATCCTTTAAATTTAAATATTTTGTTTTATATCTTTACAATATAAATCCTTTAATGTTAGTTAATAATAAACAGTTAATAATATCATTAATATTTTGTTTTATATCCACATTATAAATCCTTAATTATAATAAATCCATAACTTAAATTTAAATATTTTGTTTTATGTTTTTTCATTATAAATCCTTTAATGTAATGAATTTCTAACTTAAGTTTTAATATTTTGTTTTATTAGTATGCTTTCATTAAGTTCTGGAGCAAAATACAATTGAAACAAGTTGGAAATTGCAGGTGAAGCGTAGCAAATGAGGTGCGTTCGTACGATAACGTTTTAAAAATATACAGATCTTCCTGTTATAGTAGACTTCGGATACAGTACAGTGGTTGAACTCTTTGTGTTCCTATAAACATACAGGAAGTAATTTTCATTACACCTCAGCAGCGTATATCATATTCATAAAATGTGGCACAGTTTAATGTAATTAAAACATGTCCCAAACAATGTTTCCCTGTATAGCATTATGTAGTGGAATACTTTTGTGTGACCCTGAAATTTAATAATAAAAATTCTTTGAATCTCAAATTGTACAGAATTTATATTTTAGCATGTATATACATCATAGGTTCATGTCAATTTTATTATGTTCGAATGAGTGTAACACCATTAAAATGCATTTGCAGCTTTTTTCCCCATTGACTGTAATGTAACGGAATACTTTTAATAGTCCCTGTAATTGGTCTATGCATCTGATTATCATAAGATCAGAAATGACTCGACAAAATTATGTAATAATTATATGTTTTAAATTTCAAACGATTAAAATGCATTTTTAACTTTTTTCCCCATTGACCATAATGTAACGGAATCCTTTTGATTTTCCCTGTAATTGATCTATTCATCCGATTTACATAAAATTTGAAAGGAGTTGACAAAATTATGCAATAATTATGTATTTCAAATTACAAACGATTCGGTTGGATAATTTTTGCGTTGTTATATGCGGACATTCAGACAGACAAATGGACAGACAGACAGACAGACAGACGGACAGACAGACAGACGGACAGAACGAAAACTATAGGTTGTATACGAACGCACCTAAAAACAATTATCTGTTATTTTTTGTAGGGTGGCCCATTACTGAAACATAGGTGGCCCATTACTGGGCTTTTGGGTGTTTAGACATATTTCTATTATTTAAAATTAAATTTTTATTTCTTTTGGGAAATGTAACTATGGGATTAGTTAAATATTGTTGAAAGATTAATGTAATATGAAAAAAATTGGAATACAATAATTATAACTATTAATAAAAAATTATTTTTTAGAGAAATTCTTTAAGGAGGTCCATTACTGGCACATCTACCCTATATGAATCCAAATGTAGAGAAAATCCTCTTGATTGAAGTCGAGCTAAATGGAACAGAATGCAGAAATTGGAAAAAACTTCAAAAATCAGAACCTAACTTCTTTTTCTGTATTTTTTCTTTAAGAATTTCCCACCATTTTGAAGCTGAGAATTGTGACATAATACTTTCTGAGAAAAGTGATTTACGAAAGTAGTCTATGTCTTTAATTTTAAATGCCAATATCGCAGGTGACCACTCTGAATGATACTGCATTATCCATTCATCAGTTTCTTCCTCTTTTATTAAATTAAGCCTTTCCCACCTAAATTTTGCATCCATTATATTAGCTAAAATATGCTTGGTCCCGATGATCTGTTTGTAGCATTTCAGCATAATTTCCTTGTGTTATTTCAATTCTTCTGATTCCATCAAATTTCTCCAAATCTTAACAGAACATGACAGTGTGGTTGTATCTTTTTGCAGCTCATCAAGATATAATTGTTAGCTGCTTTTTTAAATTCAAACACTCCTTCCCTCAAACACCACTATTTTTTATTATTAATTTTTGTAAAAATCTTAATTCTTCCTTGATTTGTTTCAAACTTTACGATAGCTTAGCTTATAACATACGATAAAAATCTATAAAAAAAGAATGCTGTGTCAATGTTCTGTAATAATTTCTGCAAAAATCTTAATATTTTACCTTAAAATGCCACTCTCTCGACTTATATGTCTACAGATAGGTTGTTTTAAGAGTTTTGTTCAGATATATTTTTGTTAAGAATATAGCGCACTACCTGGTAGTGTGTGCGCAGTATGCCTGCAATACAATGCTGTATGCAGCTGGAATCTAGTTTGAAATATGTTTGGCACAACATTTGCATATCAATTACAGATTTATTTAAAAAGAAGGATCTTTCTGTGCATGCACAGCATCCTCTACATGGTGTAGTAGGCAACGGGGATACAGTTTGAGATGTGCATCTATATTAGAGATTTGTTTAAAAGGAGGGGCCCAGTAGTGCATGCTTTCGACCTATTATGCGGTGGCATAAGCAGTGGGAATCCCATTCTAAGTTTGTTCTGCCTGATGATATAAATGAGAATATAGGACTTGAAGTTCAATTTTTCGAAGGAGGGGAGTCTCCCTACCAACATTTATGAATGGAGGGGTTAGGCTGTTTGGGAGGGAGAAAAAATGTTTAAAACCCGCCATTATTTATGTGCTATTTAAAAAATTACCATAATACAGACATAAAAAAAAATCACTGAAGCAATTTTTATCAACAATTCAGAATAATTATGCGAAATGTGTAAAAAAAAAACTTTTATACTGTCGGGTTTTTACTGGTGGTAAATTCTCTCCCGATGCTAATTATTTTTGTCACAGGTCTAATATTGTTTTAAAATTAATTAATAAAACATCTAATTAATTTGATAAATTTATATTTATAATTTATAATTAATTGTTATAACCAATGTTATTTTTCTGTATATTAAATGTGCAAGATACAAATTTAATCATAAAATAATACTTCTTGAGTGTAGAAAATAAGACGTATCACTATTGTTTGCATTTCTTTAAAAAAGGGGCAAGTCAAATTCATCGAAAAAGAATTTCTTAAAAAACGAATATTTTGTTGAGTAAAGGGATACTTTTTGTTTAATGAATGGCTGTTTTCAGGAATTGCACTCACTCAGAAAGATTTGGAGCTGTCAGAAACGGATTTTAGAGCAGCAAAGAAAAAAAAATATATTGAAGCAGGAAAATGAGTTTGTTGAACAGAAAAATGAACTCCCCATAATATTATTTTGGGGGGAAGGAAGGGGGGAGAGGTTCCCTTTGACGAAAGTTGCATTTTTCGCTATCTTTTGATGAAATCTGGCCTTTTTTACGATCTTTTCACGAAATCTGTCGTTTTTCGGAATTTTTTGACGAAATTTCCCGTTTGATCGCGAATTTTCTGAGGAAATTTGCTGTTTTTTCGCGATATTTTCGAGAAATTTGTTGTTTATAGTGAATCTTTTTTCGAAATTTGTCGTTTTTCGCAATTTTTGAACGAAAGTTGACGTTTTTTCGTGAATTTTCTGAGGTAATTTGTCGTTTTTTCGCCATCTTTTGATGAAATCTGATGTTTTATCGCGATTTTTTTTTTTTACGAAAATTGCCATTTGTTACGATTTTTGGTCGAAATTTGACGTTTTTTCGCGACCTTTTTGACGAAAACTGCCGTTTTACAGAATTCTGTGAAAAATTATGCATTCTTTAGTGAATCTTTTGACGAAATTTGCCGGAGTCGTTTTTTCGCGATCTTTTAACAATATTTACCGTTTTTTAGCAAACTTTTACGAAATCACGCGTCTTGTGAAACGTGTAATAGCTGTTTCTTTTGTGTGTCATCTCCGATCTTTTGCGTAATTTACGCACAATATCGCGTCCGCGGCATCACTGTTTCATAATTTTTGGAATTGAATGCGTTATTTTTTTTGTGGGGTGGGGGGGAAAGGGAAATTTCAAACGGAATCACCTCTATTTCGTCGCGGAAAATAGAACTAAACTCGTCAATCGATTGCAGGAAAAAAATTGCGAAATTTTCAATCAGTCGTGGAAAAAATCGTGATTTTCAATGATTTTTCGCTGTAAAAAAAACTCGCTCGATTACTCGCACGAAAATATCATAAAATTCGCAAAACGGTCGTGGGAGTTGATCATAGTTTCAAAATGCAAAATTGTTTGGGCGGGAGCCTCCCGTCCACGTTATTCTTTTGGGCGGGATTTCAAAATTTTGGGCGTGAATCCCGCCATCCCGCCATGAAATTCAAGCCCTAAAATTATATTATTTATCTTCATAATATTTTTTTCGCAATAAATTTTCATGTATTTAATTATTTAAATTTTGAAAAATCATCATGTTTTTAATTTTGAATTTCTCAAGTTCTAACAAACATAGAAAATTTTGTGATTTCTCATTTCAAAGAGGAGTTCATAAGGTTTAATTTGATATACAAGTTGACTATATATTGTTAAAATAAATAAAATTTTAAAAAAAATGTTGATAGTCATTTTTAAAATTTTTGAAAAAATCGTATGTTTGTTGTAACTTATATAAGCTTAAAATTCTGAAGTTTTTAGAGCGGGATCTCAATAGGATCATAAGTTATTAAATAAAAGCAAAAATTACCATTAAAATAGCAATTTAATTCTATCTATTTTGTTATTTATTTATGATTTGTATGCTAATTTTCAGCTTTTATTTCATAACTCCTGATCCCATTGAGATCCCACTCTAAAAATTTCAGAATTTTAAGCTTATAATAGTACAACAAACTTACATTTTTTTTTCAAAATTTTTAAAAATAACTATCTAAAAAATTTTAAATTTTAAACTTTTAAAAAAATTAAATGTTATTTTTTTTAACTATGCATAGTCAACTTGCATATCAAATTAAACCTTATAAAGTCCACATTAAAATGAGTGGTCATAAAATTTTCTACGTTTGACAGAACTTCAGAAATTAAAAATTGAAAATATTTATACAAGTCAAAAAATGATGATTTTTCAAAATTTAAATAATTAACTGTATGAAAAATTAAAGCGATAAACAAAAAATGTGTGGCACTCGGGGACTGCCGCGGTAAAGCTATTGCATAGCATTTTTTTATCAACTTATGCAAAAATACCGCGTCAATGTCTGACGAAGTCTATCGAAGGATACCGTGCCGAAGTCTGCCGAACTGAAACGTCGTTAGCCGGAGTGTTAGGAATTTTTCTCGTTACGGAATTCCTAGATTCAGTCGCCGTGCTCTAAGCCCACGATAAAAATTATGCAAAAGCTTAATAAATTACCAAACACAATTTGGCCACGCTACGAAAATTACATCGCAAGTTATAAGCATTTTAAATTTTTCGACCCTCACGGTGGGGGGGGGGGTCTCCTGTCACCAAAAATTAACGCTGTCTCATAATAAATTACAAACAAAATTTGGCCGTGCTACGAAAATTAGATCGCGAGTTATAAGCGTTTTAAATTTTTCGACCCTCACCGTGGGGGTCTCCTGTCACCAAAAATTAACAATGTCTCATAATAAATTACCAAACAAAATTTGGCCACGCTACAAAAATTAGATCTTAAGTTATAAGCATTTTAAATTTTTCGACCCTCACCGTGGGGGTCTCCTGTCACCAAAAATTAACAATGTCTCATAATAAATTACCAAACAAAATTTGGCCGCGCTACGAAAATTAGATCGCGAGTTATAAGCATTTTAAATTTTTCGACCCTCATCTTGGGGGGTCTCCTGTCACCAAAAATTAACGATGTCTCATAATATATAACCAAACAAAATTTAACCGCGCTACGAAAATTAGATCGTGAGTTATAAGTATTTTACATTTTTCGACCCTCACCGTGGAGTGGGGGGGTCTCCCGTCACCAAAAAGTAACACTGCATCATTATAAATTACCAAACAAAATTTGGCCGCGCTACGAAAATTAGATCGCGAGTTATAAGCATTTTAAATTTTTCGACCCTCACCTTGGGGGGTCTCCTGTCACCAAAACTTAACACTGTCTCATAATAAATCACCAAACAAAATCTGGCCGCGCTACGGAAATTATATCGCGAGTTATAAGCATTTTAAATTTTTTAACCCTCACCGTGGGGGGTCTCCTGTCACCAAAAATTAACAATGTCTCATAATAAATTACCAAACAAAATTTGGCCGCGCTACGAAAATTAGATCGCGAGTTATAAGCATTTTAAATTTTTCGACCCTCACCGTGGGGGTCTCCTGTCACCAAAAATTAACAATGTCTCATAATAAATTACCAAACAAAATTTGGCCACGCTACGAAAATTAGATCTTAAGTTATAAGCATTTTAAATTTTTCGACCCTCACCGTGGTGGTCTCCTGTCACCAAAAATTAACAATGTCTCATAATAAATTACCAAACAAAATTTGGCCGCGCTACGAAAATTAGATCGCGAGTTATAAGCATTTTAAATTTTTCGACCCTCATCTTGGGGGGTCTCCTGTCCCCAAAAATTAACACTGCCTCATAATAACTTACCAAACAAAATTTATCCGCGCAACAAAAATTAGATCGCGAGTTATAAGCATGTAAAATTTTTCGACCCTCACCTTGGGGGGTCTCGTGTCACCTAAAATTAACACTGTCCCAGATTAAATTACCAAACAAAATTTGGCCGCGCTACGAAAATTAGATCGAGAGTTATAAGCATTTTAATTTTTCGATCCTCACCGTGGGGGTGTCCTGTCACCAAAAATTAACAATGTCTCATAATAAATTACCAAACAAAATTTGGCCGCGCTACGAAAATTAGATCGCGAGTTATAAGCATTTTAAATTTTTCGATCCTCACCGAGGGGGGTCTCCTGTCACCAAAAATTAACACTGTCTTATAATGAATTACCAAACAATATTTTGCCAAGCTACCAAAATTAGATCACGAGTTATAAGCATTTTTAATTTTTCGACCCTCACCGTGGGGTGCCTTCTGTCACCAACAATTAACACTGCCTCATAATAAATTACCAAACAAAATTTGGCCGCGCTACGAAAATTAGATCGCGAGTTATAAGCATTTTAAATTTTTCGACCCTTACGGGGGGGGGGGGACTCCTGTCACCAAAAATTAACGCTGTCTCATAATAAATTACAAACAAAATTTGGCCGCGCTACGAAAATTAGATCGCGAGTTATAAGCGTTTTAAATTTTTCGACCCTCACCTTGGGTGGGTCTCGTGTCACCTAAAATTAACACTGTCCCAGATTAAATTACCAAACAAAATTTGGCCTCACTACGAAAATTAGATCGAGAGTTATAAGCATTTTAATTTTTCGATCCTCACCGTGGGGGTGTCCTGTCACCAAAAATTAACAATGTCTCATAATAAATTACCAAACAAAATTTGGCCGCGCTACGAAAATTAGATCGCGAGTTATAAGCATTTTAAATTTTTCGACCCTCACCGTGGGGGATCTCCCGTCACCAAAAAGTAACACTGCATCATTATAAATTACCAAACAAAATTTGGCCGCGCTACGAAAATTAGATGGCGAGTTATAAGCATTTTAAATTTTTCGACCCTCACCGTGGGGGTCTCCTGTCACCAAAAATTAACAATGTCTCATAATAAATTACCAAACAAAATTTGGCCGCGCTACGAAAATTAGATCGCGAGTTATAAGCATTTTAAATTTTTCGACCCTCACCGTGGGGGGTCTCCTGTCCCCAAAAATTAACACTGCCTCATTATAAATTACCAAACAAAATTTGGCCGCGCTACGAAAATTAGATCGCGAGTTAAAAGCATTTTAAATTTTTCGACCCTCACCTTGGGTGGGTCTCGTGTCACCTAAAATTAACACTGTCCCAGATTAAATTACCAAACAAAATTTGGCCTCACTACGAAAATTAGATCGAGAGTTATAAGCATTTTAATTTTTCGATCCTCACCGTGGGGGTGTCCTGTCACCAAAAATTAACAATGTCTCATAATAAATTACCAAACAAAATTTGGCCGCGCTACGAAAATTAGATCGCGAGTTATAAGCATTTTAAATTTTTCGATCCTCATCGAGGGGGGTCTCCTGTCACCAAAAATTAACACTGTCTTATAATGAATTACCAAACAATATTTTGCCAAGCTACCAAAATTAGATCACGAGTTATAAGCATTTTAAATTTTTCGACCCTTACGGGGGGGGGGGGGACTCCTGTCACCAAAAATTAACACTGTCTCATAATAAATTACCAAACAAAATTTGGCCGCGCTATGAAAATTAGATCATAAGAAACATAAGTTTGAGACTTGATATCCTAATATCTGAAAAATACCGCGTCAATGTCTGCCGAAGTCTACCGAAGGCTACCGTCTCGATGTTTGCCGAACTGAAACGTCGTTAGCCGAAGTGTTATGTTTTTTTTATGTTGGAAGTGTTAGGTTTTCTCGTTACGGAATTTCTCGATTCGGTCGCTGCGGTCAAAGCCCGCGATAAAAGCTATGCAATAGCTTAAAAATAAAAATATGGTCTAATTTATATCATCATAGAGAATGATCCCTGGCAGTTTCATTGAATATAGAAATGGTCAGGTTGAATATTGAATTTTTTTGGTTGATTTGACATGGAATGACCCTATTATAACAATTTTAATTATTATAGTTACTACAAAAATAAAATTAATTATTCATTGTGATAACTAAATATATTTAAAAGTGATAAGAACTCACTTTTATCATTTAAAATAGTATTAAGTTAATTATAATAGTACTTTTATTATTAGTATGAATACTAATATCAGAATAGAATAAATTTTTAACTGATGTTATAAATAATATTAATTAGTAATAAATAAATACGATGTAATTAAAAGTGCAACCTAATAAGTATATTTTTAAATGACTACACACATATATTATTAAATTTACAAATATACAGAAGAATAACTAAAACCCAGAAAAACCCACAAATATCCAAAAAAACCTGGGTGGGTTGGGTTTTTGCCTACACTGAAATAAATTGAATTGGTGATTTTTTTAATATCCTTTTTGATTGACAATTCTAAATTTTCATTCCAGTCATGAAGATACTGGAATTTTATATTGTGGCACATACATTATCAACCTACAATTTTTGTTTTATTGTAGATCTAGCTGACACTAGACTATTTGTGCCTTTATAGCTTTGTTTTATTACTGCCCCATATCTTCTTACATAATGGGGAGGTATGGTGGGACACATTTTGAAACTTAAAATTTCTTTAATTATAAAATAGCTTTTGCATGTTTCTATATTGTTCAGGGAGATAAAAAAGTATTCCACCTTGCACTCTAAATTGAAATTTTTGTTTTTGTGTCAAACAAAATTATTTTTTTTACTTTTGTAAAAAGTATCCCACACCACCGCACTCTCTCCTTCAATTTACAATTATTTAACCCGGGAGAACTCGCTACATGTGATTTTCTTTCTCCATCGTACCTTTTTTAAGACTATTATTTAAAACATGTTTCATTTTAATAAAATTTCAAAATGCGATTTCGCATTTTTATTTCACCTCTTTAGTGAATAAAAGTACTAAACCAAACAAAAAAAGCTGATATTAAGTGAACGAGGTGGAACCCGTCGAACTTCGACGAAAGAAAATGTTTTAGAGGAAACTATTTCATTGATTTATAACAACATACAGAATCTTATATTGGTCAGTTTAACTCTAAAAGAAATATTATTTTAAGCTAAAATTTAAAAAATACCATTTCTATATAAGTCAGTTGTCCAAATTATTAAAATTAAACTTTAATCGCATATGTAATAAGTTAAACATGATAAAGATAAGTTATTATGATGAAGTTATCAATTGAGGCTCTTATGCTTGTTAAAAATGAAAAAAAAAAAAAAAAAAAAACAATTAGACGCGATCATAAAATTTCGCGTGAAATCTAAACCCGTCATCATTTTCATCGTCTCAATATTTACATACGAATTTTTTTTTTTTCAATTTTAAGAGAAAGTGGCGCATTTCTGTTGCCACGATTACAAAATTCGCACAAAAACTGTAAAAAAAATATCTCAAAAATAAATTGTGACACAGCTTTCAAACAAATTGCATTTAAAGGTATATTTTTTTCTGTATACGCCTATGTAAAAGTTGAGAATGTGCGATGTTTAGATGTATAAAAATTGCAGTAGCAAAAATTGCGAAACCGAATTGCATGGGAAAGTGTTGCCATTCACAAAATGACGTATGCGTTACGCACAGATACGTTTGGCCTTTATAATATAGATATAAAGTAAAAGAAAAGCAATTAGGCACGTGAGAGAAATTCTCACTAGCGAGTTCTCCCGGGTTAAAATATCTCAAAAATCAAATTAAAATCCTAAAGCGTTTTTGACCAAATTCACACGGTCATCGTTCTTAAATTTTGTGATTTTTCGTCAAGGAGAGATCATTGTAACGGTATGAAAGAAACGTTGGGATTGAGAGGAAAAGGTGTTTAAAAATCTTAACAAAATAAACTTTCGTTCAACTATGTAGCAATTCTTTCCCAGATCCATGGATATCATATGACTGTGCATCGTTACATACTGTATCTTTATTGGAAACTAGCTGACCCGCCCGGCGTTTCCCGGGTCTGTATTAACAATATTAAACGAACTTGAAATTTGTATGATTTCATCATTAACTGGAAGCATGCAGAAATGCATTGTCTGAAATACCTCGCAGCTGACTTTGTGAAAAATTGGTTTTAAAAACAACAACTAATATTAAGCTCTAAAAATACTTAAAATGAGCAATGAGAAACACGGGATGGAACATGTATCCAACGATTGCGTTGGTTTCGTGTTAAAGTGTTGATATTTACCCGTAAAAATCACTGTTAAATCACGTAACTAATTTTTTTCGCATAGAAATCCCAAGTTAAATATTTTGAATTTCAAACTAATTATATCACTCTTAAATCCGACTATACCGTGAATGAAATCGATACTCGATGATAAACGATTGGTATATAGTAATATAAATTCAGAGCCATTTAACAAAAGTGTATATTTTTAATCAAAGCATGCGTAATGTTGACTCTGTGGACAAATTCCTAACTGTAAACTTTTGTACCATAACCATAATCTGTCTGTCACCTAACTGCGACTTAACATTACCCTACCGTAACTTAAATATAACATAAATGTAACCTAGCCGTCACTTTGAAATATCAATATAGAAGCATCATTTAAGATTTTGCTTGAAAAGTTAACATTCTTTCGTTAATGTCTTAAAATCGTCTGCACTCTGAAATCTAGATTTTAGACTAATATTTGTTATTTAAGTTTTCGCGCATGATTTTAAAAGAATGTTTTCATAAATATATTTTATATATTTACATAGAGTTATTAATATGTTGTTAAATTAAAAACATTTTTTCATCTACGTTATAAAGTATTAAAAAGTTCTGAAAAAAAAAAAGAAAACTTTTAGTAATACAATTTTTAGTTCTAATCAACTGTTTTCAATATTTTATTTAATTTTATTTTGACATTTAATTATTTCGAATTTATCAATTTCAATTATTTTAAAAGCAAACATTTTTTAAAAATAAATAATATAATAGAAAAAAGACCATTTTAAAAAATTACTATTTCTTCGTAAAATACGCTTCAGCTGTAATTCATTTCTTTCAATTCGTCTTATTAATACAAAATCCCTTCCACATGCTTTTGTTTGGGATATTAAAATTTGAACGTTAAATGGTTTAATATTGCAACCCTTTTTTCGGTTTACTTCACCACCACCTATCTTTTTCCTCCATGGTTTACAACCGCTGTGATAAAAAATCATCATTTAAACTGACAGTTTGCCAGTCTATGAAATTTAAAGGCCTGTTCCAGCTTTTTTAATTATTTATGCGAAAATTTTATGCAACCAACCAACCATAACTAAATGAAGGGAGAAAAAAGAAGAAAAAAAGGCGATTTTTTATGAGAGTGATCTTTGGAATTTAATTAATTACTCAGTTAATAAATAGAATTTCGAAATTCTGAAGCTCAGGTGCATCAGGAGAGATATTGGGCTACTCTCATAAAAATTTTAAGCTTCGTACGTCCCATAGATTTTGCTAGCCATCGCAGACACACACACACACACACGCGCAGACAGACAGAGCGATTTGTTATTTTATTAGTATAGATTATTATGGGAAAAAATGCGAGATTTGTCACCATATTCATTTATTATTTTTATACATGGAATTGTGGCATTTATAGATTTTAATTGAATCGTTGAACTAATTGTAATAAAGTTTTCTATGATGAAATTCAATTGTATTTTTTATTATTATTATTTTATAGCCCAGACATAATAATATTCAAACTTTTGAGAAAAGAAAATCTTATCTCAGGTTATTTACCAGAATTCCACAATATAAAACTAAAATGTAAAACTAAAATGTAAACCGTACTTACCCCATTAATGACTTCTCCAATCATTCCATCCCATTCCAGCGTTTTTGGATCTTGTCTGCCATATTTTCCATCTTTTACAGGATGCATTTCATAGGTGAAATGCAGCTTCTCAGATAAAGCATCTAATAGATCAATCCCATATCCTTCATAACGTTCATTTCCTTTCATCAGTTTTGAGGACTCTTTAAGCATGGCATAGGGATCGTTCTAAAAATATATGGTTTAAGCAAAGGGTCTAGCAAGGTGAGCATGATGAAATTCCCCTCCCTCCCATGTGGAAATCTATATGGAAAAGTAAACTAAATTGTTGTTACACTCATTGAGACAAAATATTGGTTGTGATTGACGAAAACTTCGAGATTATATTCCGATATAATTTGGAAGCAACATTCGGTTTAATTCTATATTTTAGGCGAATCAGATTTATGCAAATTGGTGTAGGTATAATTTGTTTTAATTCGTCAAAGATGAGAAGAAAAAGATGCATATAACGTTAAACTGCGCCGTTAAATTGTGCCGTAACTTAATTTGAAATGCTGTGCTGAATTGCGGTCTTGTCGATTCATGAATGTGGTTCACTTATTTGCAATAATCATCTCTCTGATTTAGGCGATACTGTCCATCTTTGTTTTTGCTAACAGTAGAAGATAACCATAAAGTTTTTTATCTTCAATAGGATTGTTGTAATTATAAAACTATGTTCGTCACTTTGTATTATGTTACAAACATTCTTCCACGCAAAGAATTCTTAACTATTGATGGCTTCTATGGTAGTTGCATATTTTTGCCCACAAAATGTGTTACTTCTGAAGCCCCAATTTGGAAGCTGTATTCATCAGACGCTACATATTTCAGATTCTGAAACAAGCGATCTGTTATAGTCAGGTACAAAATAATCACAATTCTTTAGAAAAAAAGATTAAGAATGTTTGTATTTCTGTTTTATATAAATATATTTTGTAAACTCAAATTATTAAAAAATTTCAACGAATTTTTTGACTGGCCTTCATGTTGTACAAATACGATTTATGCATAATTTATCACTTGGGTTCGACGTAACCTTGAGTCGCAAAACACACGATATGCACAAGACTATTTCTTTAGAATATTATACAGTAATACTCCGAATTACGTCATCCCGCATTTGCGACTGCCCTGAAAAAAATTCCTTAATGAAGACGCACTTTTAAGTTTTTTGAAAATTTCTTGTTTATGAAGGGAAATTTTCCTGCGACACTGAAGTGATAGTAACAAACAAATAAAAAAAGTCACTGGAAAAAGCCTAAAAAACTCCCTCTGTTGATACATAGGGCTTCTAAAAGTAAAAAAAAAAAGAAAAAGAAAAAGAAAAATGTCTTTTCATTGCTGTTTATTCTTTTTCGCATTCTCAAAGACTGGAACGGAAAGCTAAAACAATAAACTGTAAATTAATATACGCATTCCTCTTTTTTTGGCTGTAATGTTAAATGTATGTAACAAAATCCCCAAATAGAATAACATACAGTGGCGCCAACTTATAGGGGTCCGTGGGTCCCGAGCCGACCCAATATTTTTTAATCATAGCGTAGCCAATTTTCATTGTTCGAGTTATTATTTCATTATTCATTTTTCTCCTTAGAATAAAATTTATTTTGCCAATGATCATGTATTTTAATTCTCCGACTGACACCCATAAATCCCAAATCACTGAATAGTTATCCTCCATGCTTTTAGCTAATTCATTTTGTTGTCATGTTTATGATATCAGGACTTTACAATAAACATCAATATCTTCATATACAAATTGCAACTATGATAGCTTGACTTAAAATTATCATCTTTCACCATCTGTCAACCCTGCAAAGAAAAACAAACTGATCACACTATTTTACAAAAATATTTTTAAGCCCACCCAATATTTTTGAACCAACCCAATATTTTTCAAAAGTTGGCGGGCACTGTTAACATATGTTCATTAGATTTAGGATACTTTTAATATTTAAGCATTTTTGATTATCTGAATATACCTAATTTACGTCGTTAGCCTTGGAACAAATTACTGACGTAAGTTGAATCATTAGTGCATTTCAATCGAATTATCAGTTGACAGTTGAAGCCATCAAATTTTATATTTATCTATTAACTCTGTACTATTTTTAGTATTTTCATAGTAATAGTTTTTGATGCATAACAAAGAAGATAAAGCAGGCTATTTAAAACATTCTTGCAGAAATCCAGAATATTAATTTGGTAATGACAAAAATAAGAATCCAAGGAAAAGATAAAAGTCGTTCGCATCTTTAAAAATTCATTTAAAAGTCTTTTAAAAGTCAGGCGATTTCCACATCGAAGTAGCATAGTATACATAATTTCAATGAATATACCTGCATTTAGATTGACCTGCATTTTAAATTTCTATCGAAGCATTTAATTATCAAGACATAGAAGAACATCAATTCTTGCTTATATTTTAAGTTTTATAACAGTAATATTTTATATGTATTTTTAAAAATACATATGACGTTAAACTCTTTAATATCGTTTCAATTTCTATCTTTTGAGTCATCTTACATAAGATATGAGATATTAAAAGTATTATAATCTTGTGCTCAATCGATGGTTTTTTTTTCACATTTCAAACTCTGGTATCAAAACATGCATAAATCGTCCTTGTACATAGAATTATAGCACACGGTATCCATTTTCATCATGCTTGATCTGCTTGGCCCTTTGAAAGAATTACTTTAGTAAAGAACTTATCGCATCGTTTCTTTTCTTATTAAGAACTAGCGGCCTTCGCCCGCTACGCTGGTCGGTTTATCTAAAGAAATCTTGAAGAAGTAGTTAGATAAGGTTCAGACATACATTAAAAAAAAAAAAAAGCAAGTCGATCATTCAAAAAACGTTGGGAAATATCAAATATTTACTGTAATTTTTTAAGAAAAACAAAGTTTCGAAAAAAAAAATTAAATCGAAAAAAAAATTACACTGACATATTAATGCAAGGAAATTTTCCCAGAGAGAAAATTCGCCTTGAATACAATATTTCAAATTCTTTTAATTGCTTATAGGCGTTAATGCCAACATAGTGAAAAAAAATTCCATGCTGGGAATCGAACCCGGGCCATCAGTATGGCGCACTGACGTTCTACCGACTAAACCACATGGAACGACAGCCAGCTTGAAACTTTCTCATACTTAAGTAGACTGGCGAAAACATAACGATAGCGCGTTTTAAAATCGCACAGTGACATCTATTGGATTTTATATGTACTAAAAAACGTTATGTACTAAAAAACGTGAGCAGCGCACCTAATAGTTTCTTTTGTTTCTTTTTGTTACTTTTTTGTCTGTTGTCCGATTTTGATGAAACAAAGCCTATACACTGCCCGGGAGTGTGCATTCTTCATTAGTGAAAACCGCATAAAAATCCATTCAGTAGTTACGAAGATAACCTCGAACAAACAGACAGACAGACAGACAGACAAAAAATTCAAAAAAAATTTTTTTGTGTTTCATTGGTTTTCTTTTATCGCCCTGACTCCATTTTTGTCAATTATCTTCAATGTACAGACACACCGGGTCCTACTGTTTTATTATATGTATAGATTATTTCAACGGTTTCTTTTGCAATTGCTTGAATGAAAGGTAATTTCGGATTTGTTAAAATTTATATTATTTGAATTAATTTGAACTAAACATGCTAACGTTGCACAGTGGGGCAGGAAGCCTCCAAAGTTGGCAAAAATAAAATTTACTTTGAATAAAAAAGGCACATCATGCATTCTTTTGTAGCTTAAAGTAGTAAAACTTAAAACTTTTACATAAGCTATAGAGTAATTTATTAATTATTTTACAAACCTTTTTCAATATTTTCTGAACAAAAATTATTTAAAAACAAGAATTTAAGATAGTAATAAGAAGTTTTATACAAATTAAATATCTGAAAATCATTCATAATACCGCATTTAAATTTCAAGGAACGGGATTTGCAATTAATAATTTTAAGGATACTCAAACACATATTAACATAAATATCATCGACTCGTTTTGAATGAATGAATTCACCTTTCTCAGGCAAAGTGTATGTACTACTATAAAGACAGTAGAAGTAAATCTATTTCTGCTGTCTTTGTGGTAGCACACACTTATAGGTAGCTTTCATTACAAAAAGTAAAAAGCTACATGTTGCAGCCGTCCGGAGGAAAGCACTTCCAGAAAATTTTGGTATATTTTCACCGATCATGTCCCCCAGACCCCAAAATCATCCTCCGTTAAAATGTTGACATATATATATATATCTGATTTTTGTCACGCTATAACTAACGTATTTATGAACCGATTTAAGTTCATACAAATATCTCGACCGAGTTCGTTGGCCAGCATCATCCGCCATCTTGGTTCAAAATGACGGCCATTTAAAAAAAATTTTAAAATTTTAAAATTTAAAATTAAATGCGAAAAAATTAAAAGTTGAAAAATGTTTATTTTTTATGTGTTAGATCTTAAAATAACGATTCCAGAACACTTTTTACTTTGTCTATATCTTAAAAATGATTGAGTTATAGCACTTTGAATTTTTCTTATGGCTGACATTTTGAAACGATCTGATTTTTGTCACGTGATAACACGCGTATTTATAAATCGATTTGGATATAACTTGGTGTGTACATAGTACATAATGAAGCCTGGACCGAGTTCGTCAGCCAGTTCCATCCGCCATCTTGTTTCAAAATGGCGGCCATTTAATTTTTTTTAATTTAAAATTTAAAATAAGGTACAAAAAAGTGAGAAATTGGAGAAGATTTTTCTTTTATGCATTTTATCTTGATACAAAGATTCCAGTGCATTTTTTGTTTCGTTTGTATCTTAAAACATGGCTGAGTTATAGTACTTTTAATATCTAGTGTTGCTCACATTTTGAAATGATCTGGTTTTCGTCACGTAATAATACACGTATTTATAAACCGATTTGGATGAAACTTGGTGCGTAGATAGTACATACCGATGCCTGAACCGAGTTCGTTGGCCAGTTCCAACTGCCATCTTGTTTCAAAATGGCGGAATATTATTTTTTTTATTTAAATTTTAAAATTAGGTACAAAAATGTAAGAAATTGAAGATTTTTCTTTTGTGTGTTTGACCTTAATACAAAGATTCCAGAGCATTTTTTGTTTCATCTATATCTTGAAAAATGGCTGAGTTTTAGCACTTTCAATTTCCAGTGTGACTGACATTTTGAAACTGTCTGCAATTTGTCACGCGATAATACGCATATTTATAAACTGATTTGGATATAACTTCGTGTGTACATAGTACATACCATTGTCTTGACCGAGTTCACGGCCCAACTTCATCCGTCATCTTGTTTCAAAATCGCGGCCATTTAAGTTTGTCAAAAATCTTTTAAATGTACAGGGTGGTCATAAAAAACTTTGCCGATATACGGAGCTCTAGCGGCCATTCCGCTCAACCGATTGAAATGAAATTTCAGATATAGCTATTCAGAGGTATGAGCTCGAGATTCTGTGACCGACAACAAAATGGCGCTCACGGTTACGGTTATAGTTACAGAAACTCGAAAATTTCCATTGGCAACACCCCTTTTTTTTCATCGCAAAATGCTCAGCTCATGGGAAAACCCTAAAGAGCGTTGGAACCGTACGTGTATCGCAAGAAATGGACCTGTTATGCACGTACAAAAAAGCATTCTGGGAATCCTTCCCCCGTAGAAAAACTCGATTGGGGCGCAAGGAGGAAATTTGCATATGACACAGAGTCAGTACACTAATCTCTGATTACAATAGAGATCGGAGAAACTAAAACTTTTATTTTGATTACACATTTTTCACATGGGTGCTGTCGCCATCACAGGCAATTATGGCACCCATGTGGGGTGCTGTCACCATCACAGGCAATTATGGCACCCATGTGGAAAATGTGTAATCAAAATAAAAGTTTTAGTTTCTCCGATCTGTATTGTAATCAGAGATTAGTGTACTGAGTCTGTGTCATATGCAAATTTCCTCCTTGCGCCCCAATCGAGTTTTTTCTATGGGGGGAAGGATTCCCAGAATGGTTTTTTTGTGCGTGCATAACATGTCCGTTTCTTGCGATACACGTACGGTTCCAACGCTCTTTAGGGTTTTCGCATGCGCTGAGCATTTTGCAATGAAAAAAATGGGTGTTGCCATTGGAAATTTTCGAGTTTCTGTAACTATAACCGTAACCGTGAGCGCCATTTTGTTGTCGCTCACAGAATTTTGAGCTCATACCTCTGAATAGCTATATCTGAAATTTCATTTCGATCGGTTGAGCGGACTGGCCGCTAGAGCTCCGTATATCGGCAAAGTTTTTTTATGACCACCCTGTATAATGACGTACAAACAAAAAATAAGAAATTGAAAAAAGATTCTTTCTAAACTATTTATCTTAATGAATTACGGAGTACATTTTGCTTTATCTTTACCTTTAAAAACGCCTGAGATATAGCAGTTTGAATTTCTGATGTGGGGGCCATTTTAAAAAAAAAATCAATTTGCCCGCCACAGCACTCGTATATATTAATCGATTTCGATGTTGGTGTGCATGTGCACATGAATTAAGATTTTGACCAAGCTCAATGGTTTGTTTTATCCATCATGTTGTTTTAAAATGGCATATACTTCATGATATCGTGGAATTTGGGAAACCTATAAATCGCTTAAAATAAAACCAGATTGAATAAAAGATGACTAATTTCTAAAAATTGCTATTAATATTCAGTATTGACAAAAACTAGTATTCAATCTTATATAATTGGGCTCTACTAATTTGAACTTCACATATTTGAATAATACAACTTAATTTAAAATAAATATTGATAAGAACTCCTGTAGTCTTTAATATATAATAAGTTATTACATGATCTTAAAAATAATTAACACATTGCGTAAAAAAAATGTTTAAAAAAATTATAAAAAATAAAAATAATACAAAAAAATAAAAAATACAAAAAAAAATAAAAAATATGAATAATAGGATGGTTGGGTGGGTTAGATGTTAGATTACGGCGGAGGGCGGTGTTGTCTGGATAATACGCAATGGTTAATTATTATATATTTAATAATAATAATAATAATAATAATAATAATAATAAAAATACACATTGTATTAAAGTTTGTTTTTCCTAAAAACTAATATGCATAACTTAAAAATGATCAAGTTATTGAGATAAGATATGGTTGTCTATTGTATTTGTCTTAAAGAATTATTTGTAAAATATTAGAATAGAAAATATTCTTGGAAATTCTTAGCTAATAAATAATTTATTTTTTTCCTATAATAGAGGGCAGCACCATAAGCATCTAATTTAATTAATATATTAATCCTTTAGATGGCAGCACTAAAATAATTTTCTGCTAGAAGTTGTAGTAATATATTCTAGTTAATTAATTAATATAGTAATATTAATAATTGATAAAAAATAAAAATATAATATTTCTAATAGTAGCATCTATTTTTTTCTAATTATATTATGAATTATATAGTATAATATATGTTTTACTAATTTTTATAATTATTGTTACAACTGATTGCACTACAAATCTTGCTAGGATATGGGTAATGGTAAATATCTTCGTATATATATCCTTTTTTTAATGGAATAATGTATTATTGTTATTTTGTCATATTGATTTTATTTTCTTCTATGTGTATCTTTCTACTAATTTGTCATCTGAATAGCTTCCAGCCAGTCGGGTGTATTGTGAGTCGAATTCTAAGCTTTCAGCACGACTCATAACAGAAACTGGTTGGATGTTTTTGCTTTTTTGTTAAACTATACACCCCTGACGAAGTAGTTTAATAGAAAAGCCTTATACTGCCTTTTTATCCATTTATATTTCATTATTTTGGTAATCTGCCTTCTATTTCACTTCAAACTTCAACTGTTTTCAATAAGATAATTGTAAAAATACTGGTTTCATTGGTTTATTGTATGGTAATATATGAATTACTCTGGTTATATAATGTCCATTTATCCACATATTTCTTAGTAATTTGGTAATCTGCCTTCTATTTCTCTTCAAACTTCGACTGTTTTTTACAATATGATTGTAACAATACTGGTTTCATTGGTTCTTTTATTGGTATTGTCTGAATAACTTTGGATGTATTTATAAAAGTATTTATATATTCAACTTCCATAATGATAAGATGCATAAGCACAATCATTAAAGGATAGTTTAGTCTTTTATGTCATTTATGTTATCATAAGATAGCATGGATTCTTGCAGCTTTTAGTGGATTATTTCACTTTAGGCCCATTTTGGCATAAATCAACCTATTTTTAAAATTTTTTAAAATACATTACTTTGATGATGCACAGCGCATGAAATGATGTATTTCTTCAATTAGTTATTCTTGCTGCTTCTTTAATACTTTTTGGAAATATCTACCATTGTTATAACTTCGGATTTTACCATATTGGAATTTAGTTGAAATGTAATTAAACATGGGGGCTTTATTTAGAGGATATTATGTTTATGTGTACTATGAGACTACTTTTGGATTTAAGTTTGGGATTTTTTCTTTTCGTGTAAATATTGTATATATAATTATTATTTATGTAATCAAGTACTTTCACTTTGTCATTATTGAAAATTATTTTTTAATTTAATTACTTTTATTTTATCTTTATTAGTGATATAAATTATTTAGGGAATTAAATGATATATATATATATTATTTTTATTCAAGATATATTTTGTCAGTTATCATTTTTTAATCAAATAGCCAAGATTTCAACTGATATATATATTATGTCAATTTCTTTTTTTATAGCTTAATTTTATATAGTATTATAAATTGTTCTTATACTAATTTTTATGTAATATATTTTGTCCTATTGGATATAAATAATCTTTCTTATGATGAATAGTTACAAAACAAATTTAGCGACTGGCAATTTAGGCTCTTCAAAATGTAAGATGTCTAATGCTCGGTACAAAGAAATAGATAGGGATTTCTTTGGATCGTCAAACAGTTACCTGTCATATTGTCCCTCAATTAAACTTAAATTTAAAAAGTGCTTATCTCCCAAATGCTTAACTTGCCCTCATGCAGATACACAACAAATTGATAATGATTCCAGTTCTAAAAACAATGTGCTATTTTGTAAGGCATACAACGTAATATACTCAATTAATTGCAACATCTGTAAGTTAGAATATATAGGTCAAACATGTAATCCTTTGCATAGAAGAATCAATCAACATAAACAGGATATTTTAAAAAACAACTCTATTAATGTTGAACATATACATTTCAGGCACCATGACTTTCAAAATATAACCATCAAAATCTTAAGTATGCATAAAAATCTAAATGATAGATTACTTTATGAATCAATTTATATTAAATCTCGTAATTCTTTATACCCTTATGGTCTAAATTCTAAATTATTCAATCGTACTAACATTGTATTTACTAATACTAATAATTATGAACATTATAGTAGTACGTATGCAAAATTAAATCATTCTGCTATTAAAAAAACTACACGTACAACAAGAGGTAAAAATAAGGCTAATAATCTATATATTTCTAGAAATGAGATCAAACAACAAATATTTAAGTTGGAATCTGAATATAATAACTCGTATCAATGGAAGGATATTAGGAAACACATTTTTTCAATAAAAAAGAAACATCTAAATTTATATTATAAAGTATTTCTATCTATTGATTTAACTTCACATTTTAGTGATATTTACTTTGATTTATTGTACTATAGAATTAATTTTCTTAATGTTAAAATTTCTAAAAATACATATAAAAAAACTAATAATACTCAACTCATAATTACTTTTACCAATAATGTACTTAATAAAATTAATCTACACAACATTATTAATGAAAAAAATAATAATTTCCCTATAAAAAAATTTTCTGTACATAAATACATAAATCCTTCAAATATAATGTTACACTTGGACGTAAGATATTTAACTACAATAAATTTTCTAAATTTTTAACCAATAATACTAATTATCCATGTTATTGTAATGATCCCTGTTATAGTAACTTCGTAAATCAAGATCATGGTCACATTATTACTGGGGATATTAATATCGTTGAAAATGATTCTTTACGAAATTTAATGGCTAATGGTACTAAATATCGTGTTCCTTCATGTACTAATATCAAATCAATCATAAAACAGTTTAATTTAGATTTAGATCTTTTTATTTATAAAATTTCGATAGACTACAATAAGCCTCTGGAATACTTCACTGAATGGAAACTTAATGTTTTAGATAAATTAAATATTGAACTTTATAAGAATATCGATACCTTCAATTTAAATTTTAAACAATTAAATGATGAAATAAAAAACTTACAAAATAAATTTATCATAACATATGTCGATAAATCTCCTAACAACTATGCTTTCATATGTAAACATTACTACTCTACATTATTAAATCAAGCAATAAATTCTAGTTCAAATTTCATTAAAACAGATATTGATACTATTATTAAAAATAGACATATAGCTCAATATTATAAATTACTAAAAATAAAAAATCATAATTATAACTATCCTTACATTGTGGTTATTCCAAAATTCCATAAAATTCCTATAAAGTTTCGTACTATAACTATTGGGTGTAATACTTATAACAATAATGCAGGTAAAGAATTATTAACAATACTTACAAAAATGCTAGATATTGCAAAAACTAATAATAAATTCTATAGTATAAAAAACAGTTTACATCTTGTAAATAATATCAAAAATTTACAAAACATTAAGTACATCAAAACATATGACTTTAATGATTTATTTAATACAATTGATATTGCAGATATGTTCAGGATCATAAATTTATTATTCAAGGAATATAGGAATTCTCTTAACATACATGTATCTTTATCTTACTTCAAATCTTTAACCAAATTTATTCTTTATCATAATTATATATTATTTAATAATACAATATTCAAACAAATAGTCGGTCTTCCACAAGGTGGGATTGTCTCATCCATTTGTGCTGATCTCTACTTACATTATTATGAACGTAATACTTCTATTGTTAATTGTTTTCTATACAGGTATCTTGATGATATAATAATTTTATATTCTAAAAAGTCATCTAACTATTCGCTACCTATCAAATACCACAAAAATTTAAAATACAGTTATAATGATATGCATAATAATACAATTAACTTTCTTGATCTTAATATTACGCTTTCTGATAATAATATTCTATTTGATATTTATGACAAACGTAATGACTTTCCTTTTAAAGTAAACCTCTTTACTCATTATAATTCTTGCCTACATAAATCTGTCTATGTCAATATATTACTTAATTTTGCCCATAGAATTAAAAATATTTGTTCACATAATTTTAAAATGCATAATTTAAAAACTGTACAAGATACTGCTATAAAATATGGTTATCCTTTACATTTGGTTAAAAAAATATTATCTGTATAAACATTTATTTAGTATTAACTGTCTATTTTCTCTTCAACCAATGTTACCATATGATGTTATTGATAAGAACTCCTGTAGTCTTTAATATATAATAAGTTATTACATGATCTTAAAAATAATTAACACATTGCGTAAAAAAATGTTTAAAAAAATTATAAAAAATAAAAATAATACAAAAAAATAAAAAATACAAAAAAAATAAAAAATATGAATAATAGGATGGTTGGGTGGGTTAGATGTTAGATTACGGCGGAGGGCGGTGTTGTCTGGATAATACGCAATGGTTAATTATTATATATTTAATAATAATAATAATAATAATAATAATAATAATAAAATACACATTGTATTAAAGTTTGTTTTTCCTAAAAACTAATATGCATAACTTAAAAATGATCAAGTTATTGAGATAAGATATGGTTGTCTATTGTATTTGTCTTAAAGAATTATTTGTAAAATATTAGAATAGAAAATATTCTTGGAAATTCTTAGCTAATAAATAATTTATTTTTTTTCCTATAATAGAGGGCAGCACCATAAGCATCTAATTTAATTAATATATTAATCCTTTAGATGGCAGCACTAAAATAATTTTCTGCTAGAAGTTGTAGTAATATATTCTAGTTAATTAATTAATATAGTAATATTAATAATTGATAAAAAATAAAAATATAATATTTCTAATAGTAGCATCTATTTTTTTCTAATTATATTATGAATTATATAGTATAATATATGTTTTACTAATTTTTATAATTATTGTTACAACTGATTGCACTACAAATCTTGCTAGGATATGGGTAATGGTAAATATCTTCGTATATATATCCTTTTTTTAATGGAATAATGTATTATTGTTATTTTGTCATATTGATTTTATTTTCTTCTATGTGTATCTTTCTACTAATTTGTCATCTGAATAGCTTCCAGCCAGTCGGGTGTATTGTGAGTCGAATTCTTAGCTTTCAGCACGACTCATAACAGAAACTGGTTGGATGTTTTTGCTTTTTTGTTAAACTATACACCCCTGACGAAGTAGTTTAATAGAAAAGCCTTATACTGCCTTTTTATCCATTTATATTTCATTATTTTGGTAATCTGCCTTCTATTTCACTTCAAACTTCAACTGTTTTCAATAAGATAATTGTAAAAATACTGGTTTCATTGGTTTATTGTATGGTAATATATGAATTACTCTGGTTATATAATGTCCATTTATCCACATATTTCTTAGTAATTTGGTAATCTGCCTTCTATTTCTCTTCAAACTTCAACTGTTTTTTACAATATGATTGTAACAATACTGGTTTCATTGGTTCTTTTATTGGTATTGTCTGAATAACTTTGGATGTATTTATAAAAGTATTTATATATGAAAGCTACCTGTTCCTCCCGGCGCTGTTGTCCTGTCTTTCAGATGTTAAACTCATGCATGTCACATACCCTAACGAAGATGTAGAAATAGAATCGCGTAAGCGTTTTTCTCCTAATTTTTTTTATCATCCCGAACATCTTTCAAACGGAATATGAAGACGGACATGTTTGTTTTTCAATGACGCTTTTGTTTGTTCTTCGAATCGAGGAAATGAAAGCAATTTGCCAAGCCACTCTTTATTAATTCTAAAGTATTTCCCTTATCTCTACAGGCTTTTGCACATCAGAATTTATAGTAAAATTTAAAATATTTTAGCTTCTTTTTTAAGTTTGTGGAACTACGTGTTTGTAATTTTTCCGATTATGGAACTCTTATATCAAAAAATCATAATACTTTTCAAAAGCTTTTCGTGATAGTGAATTTCATTTAAATACATTATTTTATAATAAAAAATGCATTTAAATTCGTCTTTAGCAAATATATATATATAAATATGATCATGTCTGGCTCTCATCTGTACACTAACGAAGATTTGAGGATGATTAACTATAAAAATGATCATACAATTAAAAAAGGAGCAAGATTTTTTCAAATATTTATCTTTCTAAAACTCAAACCTAATCGAAAAAAATTACAGTTGACACTGAACTCGCTTTAACTCATTACTAAAACCTTCAATATTTGTAGACACCGTTAATTTTTTTATATAAATTTCACCACTGTATGTTCTAAGCGTCACTATATCAAAAAAATCGTATTAAAACAAATTGAAAGTTAATGAATTTTCGTTACATACCAGTAGTTAATGTTTGCATAGTTAAAAAAATTAGTTTTGAATTATTACAGCAAAATTAACAAAAGAATGTTCAAACAAAATTATTGATTTTTTTTTCCATTTATTATCAAACTGCGATATGCAGTTTAACTTCTTTTTTTAACGGCGATTAAGATAAGCAATTTTTAATACTTGGCAGTGAGATCTGATCTATCAAAGTGATGTATGCCAGTAGTCCAAAATAGAATTTCATTTTTTCGATTTTTTTGTCGGATTTGAAGGCTTTTTGCCCCATTGTACGCTGTCGATGCCTGTAAATGTTGTTCTACCTTTCGTTGAGTAGGTAAGCAGTCAAATGCGCAGATAAGGAAGCTCCGATGGAACATGACAGGACGCTTATATTGCGGTGGTAATCAATGAGTAAATTTCGGTTTTTTTTAATCTGTCAATGGAAATTTTGCCTTACATTCTGTACATATTGTTGCGTGTATTGGGTTCTTTTGATCTTATGATTAGACAACTTCAAACTCTTGTCTCTTAGAAAAGTAGAAAATAATTTATTTACAGATCTTCAGAACAACAGAGTCTTCGAAACTCACAAATATTACTAGATATTCAAAAATAACTGATTAAATCTATCGTACAAGTACAGATATAGGTCCCAGAGACTCTTTATACAACGATTCAACACTAAAATCACATTCAAAATAACGTAGATAAAACTCAAGCAAACTTGCTTAACAATCGCCTAGTTGTTCACTCAATGACTGACTGATAAATAATAACAGCAACAGCTCGTATTGCTCTCCTTATATAGGCTCGCAGAATGTGCTGGAAATTTCCACAGGCTTCTCGAATATTCCAGAAAACCACGGAATAACATTCAATGTATCAGCATATCTAAAGGAGGTTACCATAGAGAGGGAAGGGTTACCATCGCCAACAATCGCCAAGTTTGTCGCCAACTTGGCGATATATCGGCGATATATCTTGCGACCAAAATTAGTCGCCAAAAGTGACGCCAACTTGGCGATATCTCTAATATTTCGCCAATTTGCCATAGACATTCACTGAAAAATAATAGACAAGTTTGCTTGATGATAGAGACAATGTAACAAAAACTAATATTAGTAAAGGAATGGAGCTTAATAAGATTATTTACATTATTTTACAGTACCAACACTAACTATTTACAAAATTCGTAACAATATAATTGGGCATACTGGTTTAATTTTAAGGGGCCTATTTACATTAAAATTGTCAATCTCGATTTTTCGTTCTAATATTAAACGAAAGACTTTAATTGAATATTTAATAAATGAAATATCACTTGCTAAATAAGCATAGAACTAACATGATGAAAAATGTCCATGCCGGGTATCAAACCCGGAACCCTTGGAGTAGCGCTCCAAGTGCTCTACCATTTAAGCTAAGAGGAAGATGCCCAGCTTGGCATTTTTCACCCATATTTGTTAGTAAGGCTGCAACTGCAGTACAATATGAAATTGTCCTCATGAGCACACAATCTTGAGGCGTTAACATGAGACTCAAACAAAACCAGCATCGGTAAATACATATTTAAATTTTCAGCTGTGAAATTGCGCTTGAAATTATTGAATATTTAATACATGAACTCATGTATTAAATATTCAATAATTTTAAGCTTAATTTCGCAGCTGAAAATTTATAACTTCTTTGATTGAGAACAATACTGTCACCTCATTTTTATCAAGCTATTTATATCGCAGGTAATATGAAATTTGTCAATACATTAAGCGCAATTACCGATACAAATTAAAAATTCAAGTAGTTTTTTTTTCCATGCTTCTATTTTCACTACTTTCTATTTTAAAAAAGCTAAGGCCTTTTTTTTTTGCATTTGAAATAGAGATTTAAACAGTTTTGTCCATGTTCTTTATTATGTGTGCGATAAATTAAGTATGTATGTATGTACTTCAGTATAGGTAATAAGTATCAAAGTTGCATGGTTGTTTTAGAAAAAAAAAATAAGATAATCTGTGAACAAACGAGTACGTAAATACTTAAATATGTTATTCATCTTTTTTAATTAACTCAATGAAAGTTCGATACGGTCAATTAAACCTGTGGAAAATATAACGTTTTTATACCGAATAGAATTTTTTTCTATATTTTCTAATTTAGTTTGTCTTATGCTACCCTCTTCATTTGTATCGTACCATTTCGAGTTTTATATACAGGGTGTCCCGCAAATAAGACCCCGATTTCAAAATTAAATTTCTCCAAAACAAAGATCGATAGAATTGCGCGGTTAACAGTTATGTTTATTAGGTAATTTGTAAAAATCTTATATAGAAGTTTCGAACGGTGAATGTTTTGAAAAGATCGTGTTTTGAAAGGAATGCTTGACTTGACATTTTTCTTGTTTTAGATTGCATGCAGAGAATGAGTTTTTCAGCGTACAGTGCTATATTTTAACTATTTTTCGAACAAAAAGTTTGGAATTTCGAAATTTCAAAAATTTAATTTCAAGAATTGTTAAAATGTGGCACTGTAAACCGAAAAACTCGTTCTCTGCATGCAATCTAAAACAAGAAACATGTCAAGTCAAGCATTCTTTGCAATCAGAACACAATCTTTTCAAAATACTCACCGTTCGAAACTTCTATATAAGATTTTTACAATTTACCTGATAGACAAACCGTTAACCGCATAATTCTATCGATCTTTGTTTCGGAGAAATGTCAATTTGAAATCAAGGTCTTATTTGCTGGACACCCTGTATCTTACTTGAAAAAATTGTTTCGATACCCACAATATGCTTTTTTTTAAATTTTATTATGTAATTTTAATAATATATTGCATAATGTTCTTTACTGAAAGCGAAAAACAATGGAAAAAGTAATTTCCCTTAATAAAAGAAACTCCAAAAAATGCATTTTTAACTTCAGGGGTAATTGGATCCTAAATGGTTCAGTTGCCCTGACATACAGTTGGCAAAAAAAGTATTTGTACACTTCATTTTTTTTAAATTATAATGAAATTTAACAAAAGATTTAAGCAAAAAATACTGTAATACATTAATTTAATGCATTATAATATTATAGAAGCAAAAACAAAATTAAACGAATCGATTTTTACATTATAATAAACAAATATACAAAAATATAATGGCAAAAAAGTATTTGTACACTATATTAATGTAATATAATTAATGAAAATTTAGTAAAATGATACAAATTAATATTTTGTGGGAATTCATTTAGCGTTTAGGACTACTTCTAGATGGTGTGACATAGATTCCACCAACTTTTTTGTAGCGGTCTGGTTAATGATATTCCATGACACAATAAGACCTTCTTTAAAACTGTTTTTTACTGATACATATTTTTTTTTTCGAATTTTTGCATCCGATAGAATCTACCAATTTTCTATTGGATTCAAGTCTTGAGATTTTAGAGGAGTTACCAGTCGTCTTCGAGTATTGTAGTAACCATGTGCTGGTGATCACAGAAGTATGCTTTGGTCGTTATCCTGCAGAAAGTGAAAAGCTTCCTCTACGCCTAATTTCTTAGCACGGTTTAATAAATTATGCCACGACACATAAATGTATGTTAAACCTGTCCTTCCATTGTCAATAAATTTTAAATGTCCTGCTCCATTAGAAGCTATACACCCCAAAACCATAATATTCCCCCCCCCCCCCCACCATGCTTGATAGTTTGAAGTATACGTTTTGGATCTAGAACAGTTATTTTTTTTACGCCAATTTTTTCGAATACTTGGTGGTAAGAAAATTCCGAATTTTCCCTCATCAGAAAAAGTTACTGTTTTCCAAAAATCCAATGATTTACTTCTGTATACGAAATCGAATACTATGGGTTTTCGCCTATTTGTTTCGCTGATGAATGGATATTTCCTTGAGGTTCTTCCTTTTAAGTCTGCATTGAGAAGAATATTTCTTATTGTTTTAGGTATTACTCTGATGCGAGAAGATGTTGCAAGGTCTCCAGCAAATTTTTGAACCGAACGCACAGGATTTTTTAAAGCTTTTTTAACAACAGTCCCTTTTTCCCTCATTGTTAGTTTGCTGAGAAGTCCTGGTTTTCATTGAATTTCGATGCATCTAATTTATTCATAGTTTCTAACTATGCATCCAATAGTTGTTGATGGTAATTTAATAGCTTTTACAAATTCTTGTTGCGAGTTTCAATTTTTATTATGCTCAAAAATAGGATTTCATATGTCTAGAGGTACCTCTCTAGTTTTAGGTTATATTCTCAATTACTTCAAGAGCAAATTAAATTAAATGGTAGAAAAATATAATATGAACTTAAAAATTATTAAAAACTTCTGTATAAGTAGTCCTTTGAACCATAAACACTATAAAACACAGTACATATCAGGATGGAGAAATGTACAAATACTTTTTTTGCAAGAAATTTTTAAACTTTTCCTATTAGAAAATTATTTTACATCTTTATCGAAATTTTCTGTTGTGTAATTTAAAACGCGCGGTAAACAGACTGTATTAAAACTATTTTTGACAAAATATCTGTTTTTATTTAGTTAAAAATTAAACATTTTAGAGTGTACAAATACTTTTTTTTGCCAACTTGTATGTCCCAGTTATTATTATAATAATATACTTATGTGTCTTAACTTTAAGAAAAGCGATTGTTTAATAAAAGTATTTGGGGGAAACTGGAGCATATGTGAACAGTTCATATAAATGTAGTTTTTCCTCATAAATGGGTTAATTTCTATAAACAAAAACTACTGATTATAGTAAACAGAACTGTTTTAGGTATTGTATTTTTTTTAATCCCCTTTATAGTTTTACGTACCTTTTTTAATAGTTTTATAAATTCAAAAAATTGTTCACATGTATGTGCCCCACTAGTGAGGCAGTTGTAAAAACACGTGGGGCACATGCGAACACAAGGAAAAAATATCCTTTGGCATGTTTTTTATTCTGTTATTCATTTGTCGTCATAATCATTTGTTATATTATGTATTAAATTCACAAAAAAGAAATAAAAACCATGCATAAGTTTTTCAAGTTTCTAAATGATATGTTTAAGCACAAGATTATAAAGTGAAAATAAGTAGATTCGGGAAAGGGAGGGGGGATTATATAGCTGATTTATTGTTACCAAAAAAATAAATAAATAAATAAATAAATAAATAAAAAATAAATAAATAAAGCTTTTAAATTTAGATATGTGGGTTTTGTTTCGGGAAGATTTTAGGTAGGGGCATTTGGATAACATTTATTGGAAATCTGCCGAAATACGAAATATTTTTAGCCCTGTATTTGCCTTATTTATTTCTAAATTAATGATAAGAAAGGGTTTTTAATGATTGTTTTAAAAAATCTCGATTATAATCTCTCCCCAAATTTAACTTTTTTTGCTTTTGAAAGAATGGAAGTTAACGGGCTGCTTACAATCGGGATTTTATGGTAGTTATTGTTTTAAAATTGTTACTTTCTTAAGATCTATCGCCATCCAAAGCATCATATACATAACTATTTTAGAGATGATAGTAAGCCATCATTGCAAGTTTGGAAAAAATAAAATCAAAAAATTTAAAAAGTAGTTTAACGCAATGCTTTTAATATTAACAATACTTAAAAGAATATTTTAGTAAACAGTTTAGTAAAATATTGCATAACATTATTGCATTTTAGAAAACATTATATTTATTTAAATAACAATTGAACGTAAACGAAATTATTGCTCTTTATCTGCTTGTTGTCAGATGTTTTTGTGGAAATTTCAATTCAAAATCAAACGTTCTGTGATAAAAGTTTTCTGTTGCATGAAAATTATAGATAATGAAGCTGACATTATTTCTCTTGAAGTTAAGTGAAAGTAACAGAATCGCAGAATGATTATTGGGGAACTTTTCAACTGTTCATACCTGCCCCAACTAGTCTGTTCACAAGTGCCGCACATGGCCACTAGAGTTAAAATGAAAAATTATTAACATTTCGAAAATTTAGAATTTTTCGAAAGCTTGGTGGTGAAAAAATTTCGAATTTTCTCTCATCAGGAAAAATCACTGTTTTCCAAAAATCCACTCATTTGCTTCTGTATGCCAAAGCAAATTCCGTGCGTTTTAGCTTATTCCTATGACTTATAAATGGATTTTTTCCTTGTGGTTCTTCTTTTTAAATCTGACTAGTATAGAATACTTCTTATTGTTTAAAGTGTTACTCTGATGTCAGAAGACAGTGCAAGATTTTCAGCAAAATTTTGAGCTGAACCCATAATAGTTATTAAAGCTGTTTTAACGTGGGAGAACTCGCTAGTGAGAATTTCTCTCCCGATCTCCAATTGTTTTTCTTTTTTCATTACATTAACTTAATATCAATTTTTTTTTTTTTTTTTGGGGGGGGGGAGGGGCTTAATACTTTTATTTAGAAAAGAGGTAAAGTAACCGAAATCACATTTTGAAGTTTCATTAAAATGAAAAATGTTTTAAATAAAAGTCTTAAAAAAGATACGATAGAGAAAGAAAATCTCATGCAGCGAGTTCTCCCGGATTAACAAAACTCCTTTTTACAATCGTTGTTAATCTGCTGAGGAGTCCTGGTCTTAGTTTAATATCGATGCATCCAGTATCTTCATATTTTCCCACGATGCATTTAATACCTGTAAATGGTAATTTAATAGCTTTTTCAGTTTCTCGTTGCAAGTTCCAATTTTTATGATGCTCAATAATAGGATTTCTTATATCTAGAAGTACCTCTCTAGTTTTATGTGCCATTTTCAATTACTTGATTAGAAAATTAGATTAAATGTCATACAACTATAACATGAAGTTAAAAATTAATGACAGCTGCTGTATAAATAATCTTTTGAACGATGAACACTATAAATACAGTGTATATCAGGCTGGAGTAATGTACAAATACTTCTTTTGGAAGAATCTTTTAAAGTTTTCCGATTAGAAATTTATTTTACATCTTTATCTAAATTTTCTTTTTATTTTGAAACGCATAGTAAAAGTAATGTATTAAAATATTTTTGTCAAAATATCTGTTTCTATTTAGTTCTACTTTTACAAAGTCCCATCGTCCCCCCCCCCCCCCCAAAAAAAAAACGAACGAATTTAAAGATTTTTCAGAAAATATGTATTTTTTAAATCATATTAACGAAATGGAACAATAAAGATAAGTTATCATAGATTTAAATATTTTTAAAAGTCTTGACTGTTGTTGATTTTTCAATCTGAATCATCCAAACTAATAATTATCTTACCTATGGCGATTCAGAAAGAAATTTCAGAGAAGGGGGGGATCAACTCTGTTTTTCCTTCAATAAATTACGGCCTTGGCTTTAACATGATCTATTTTCTTATTTTTTAGTCATAAAAGTATACGCTTTCTAAAATTTAGTTTATGCATCATGATACAAAATTAAATAACTTATTGTAGATATTTCTGTAGCTTTTTTCATCGTTTCAAATGCCATTGTTAAACAAAAGCTATTTTTCCCTTTCAAATTATGTATTTTGAAATAATAAATCCCCATGGAGTATGCGTTACAGCAGCATCAACATATTCTGATGGAATGTGCATGCTTCGTTGAGGGGAGTTTTCTGAAATCATATAAAACAACCTTCAAATAAAATTCTCACTAGTACAGTTAGATTTTACTATTTTAATATTTTCAAAATCTTGGATGGAGGTCGGTATCTATTGTATGATTAACAAATTTTGATTTGTAAATGGCGAGATTGTTAACGCACACAAACACAAAAGTTAAGGGGGAAAATAAATGATCTCGAATGAGTAATGAAATGCCGAAAATACCTGTAAATGTTTTGCCCTTCGTTGAGTAGGTAAGCAGTCAAGTGCGCAGATAAAGAAACTCTTGTGGAGCATATGACAAGATGCTTTTCTTGTGGTGATTAGTAGGAAGTGATAAGCAATAGGTAATTTTCAATTTTTTGTCAGTTACTGAGTATTTTGTCTTAATTTTAAGTAGATTTCGTATGAAATGCTACAAGTAATACAAAGAAACATCAAGTTTTCATTGCAAAAGTTCAGACTTGTGACGTTCACAAACGCAAATGATAAAAATAAATAAATGATCTCGAATGATGGATGAATGAAATGTCGAAAGTACCGGTAAATGTTGTTTTACCTTTCGTTGAGTAGGCAAGCAGTCAAATGCGCAGGCAAGGAAACTCTGGTGGAACATGACAAGACGCTTTTCTTACGATGGTAAGCAATGAGTAAATTTCAATTTTTCATCATAGTTAATGAATATTTTGTCTTGCTTTTAGGTAGGTTTCGTATGAAATGCTACA
Source organism: Maratus speculifer (assembly GCA_964019185.1). NCBI lineage: Eukaryota > Metazoa > Arthropoda > Arachnida > Araneae > Salticidae > Maratus > Maratus speculifer. The sequence continues at coordinate 245,169,792 of OZ025303.1, forward strand.
AGTAATACAAAGAAAACACAAATTTTCATTAAAAATGTCCAGATTTGTAACGTTTATAAACGCAAATGATAACTAGTCGTTGGGGGGGGGGGGAGGCACCGTAATACTTACCCATCTTGGATATGTATAATGTAATCCTGTCAAAAACATAAATGTGAAAGAATGCCAAGTTCGTTAAAGGTTTCGCTAATAAAAAAATTGAGATCTAACTGCAAACCAAGTTCTTTCGGAGCTCCTTTAATCATAACTCCTGTCATGCATAATATTATTCAATTGCTTAAAATGATTTGTTATGTTACTTGTTATTCAATAGAGCGACTTAGCAAGTTTTCTCTTATTCAATTTTTTCTATTTAGTTGATCAGAAATTAAAGTTGATTACTTCCTTAACTTATCAGTACCTTAACTTCAATATACTTATTCGAACACTCGATTGACTAGATCTTTGCCAATCAGATTCTAGACTAAATTGTACTCCGACTCAAAGATTAAAGTTGGTAGCTGAAAACTTGCCAATTCGCTTTATTGAATAACAAGTAACATAACAAATCATTTTAAGCAATTGAATAATATTATGCATGACAGGAGTTATGATTAAAGGAGCTCCGAAAGAACTTGGTTTGCAGTTAGATCTCAATTTTTTTATTAGCGAAACCTTTAACGAACTTGGCATTCTTTCACATTTATGTTTTTGACAGGATATCATTATTTTTTGTCAAATCACTTCTTTTATGAGCGAAACCTTTAAAGAACTTGGCATTTTTTTCACATTCATGTTTTCGATAGGATATCATTATTTTTTGTCAAATAAGTAGGTATTTGTTTCCTTTTTGAAATAAATCGGTTAAATTAGTTAAATTAGTTTCATTTAATATTAATTAATCTTTCAGCTTTTTCCTGCATTTATTCACTGTTTTTTTCAGTCAAATTTAGAAATTTAAAATTAGGACTACTTATGTTCCTTTAAATTCCACTAATAAGGATGTTTCTTTTACGTGATTGGGTATTACTTGATTATTTCGTCGACCAAAAACGTTTGTAGCCAACTTGGCGAAATATCGCTATATTGACGACAAAAATTACGCACCAAAAGTCATGCTAACATGGCGCTATTTCTGGTATTTTGCCAAATTCCCATAGACTCGCATTGTAATCTGGTAATTTAACCAATAATTTTGTTAGAGCAAGGACTGTCGCCATCATTTTGGCATCTTTTTTTTCTTTAAATCGGTTCGCTAACTATCCAAGATTGCTTAAATATTGCTATTTAGAAAGTTTTTAGAACGCTTTTCGCGCATTTTTACCCCTTTTAAATTTTGTATTTGTTAACAAATGTTCTTAGTGATCATTTATATCTTATAATTAATGAACATGCCAAATTTTATGTTTTTAGGCCCTTAACATACAGACATCGCATTTTTAGAACGCTTTTTGCTCTTTTACCCCTTTTGGATTAATGGAATCGACATAAGATATAGCCTATATTGGAGCAAGAACTATCCCCATCATTTTGATATCATTACTTTTAAGATCGATTTGTTGTTTGCTGAAATTGCTTAAAAATCCGAATTTAAAACATTTTTAGAACGCTTTTCACACATTTTCACCCCTTTTGAATTCCGTATTTTTTATCACATGCCCTTAGAGATCATTTATATCTTATAAATAATTAACATGCCAAATCTTATAGTTCTAGGTCTTTCAGTAACACAAAAGTTGCATTTTTAGAATGTTTTTTGCTTCTTCACCCTCTTTTGGGAAATGGTATACGCATAAAATATAGCCTATGTTTGAACCGGGGTGAATACCATCATTTTGGTATCATTAATTTTGAAATCGGTTCGGTGGTTTCAGAGATTAGCCCCGATACTCGACAAAAGTGTCGCCAACTTGGCATTATTTCTGAAATTTCGCGAAATTCCCATAAACTTTAAAATGCCAAACTTTATATTTCCAGTCAAGTCCCTTAATATACAGACATCGCATTTTTAGAATGTTTTTTGCTCTTTTACCTCCTTTGGGTTTGTGTAATCGACATAAGATATAGCCTATATTGGAGCAAGAACTATCCCCATCATTTTGATATCATTACTTTTAAGATCGATTTGTTGTTTGCTGAAATTGTTTTAAAATTGGTATTTCGAACTTTTTTAGAACGCTCTTCGCGGATTTTCCCCCATTTAAATTTGATATTTTTTAGCAAATGTCATTAGTGATCATTTATATCTTATAAATAATTAACATGCCAAATTTTGTGCTTCTAGGCCCTTCAGTAAAACAAAAGTCACATTTTTAGAATGTTTTTTGCTTCTGAACCCTCTTTTGGTTAGTGGTACATACATAAGATATAGTCTATGTTTGAACCGGGGCGAATACCATCACTTTGGTACCATTACTTTTGTAATCGGTTCGGTAGTTTCAGAGATTAGCCCTTGATACTCGCCAAAAATGACGCCAACTTGGCACTATTTCTGGTATTTTGTGAAGTTCTCATAAACTTCCATTGTAATCCAATAATTTATCCTCTAACCAACCATTAATGTTTAATTAATGGTGATTTCGGATTTTTTCCTATTTATAGATCCAATAACCTACCTCCACACCAAATTTCAACTTCCTAAGTCACCTGGAAGTAGTCAAACATTTCTATGAGTGAGTCAGTGAGTCAGTGGTAAAAACAGTGGTTTTCAGACGTCAATTTCTCGTGAACGGTAAAAGATTTTTTTAAAAAAATTTAGGATTCGGAAATTAGAAGATGGTCTTACACGACACAAAAAATTGCAAATTTGTAGGACAAATAGAATTTAAGTTATTGAGGGGTCAAAAGTGGCTCAAAACGGTTCGGGTAATATAACCCACGACCGGTGTGTCGCCTTTTACTTTGTGAACTTGGCTGACACACTGCCGTTTAATGCACACTGCCGTGTGTCTAGATATATGAAAATAAAACATGTGAAAACTATTTATACAATGCATTGCAATTTCAAAACAAAATTTAAACGTATATTTAAATATTGTTTATATACATAGTAATGCTCTATGAATGAATTGCTGATGTACCAATTTTGACAAATTATATAAAATGCCAAACTACTCAAATAGTACCAAACTACGTAAAAGATAAATCCTTATAATTCCGAAAATAATAGTCATATTGACTAACAATTGACTGCGTCAGATTAAGCTTCTCATTTTCAATTAAAATATATTTTTGAATTAAAATTTGAATGAAATACAGGGTCATGAAAAATCGAAGAATGTGGAAAACAGGATTGCAAATATCTCGGTAGTTAATAGTCCAATCGACTTCGTTCTTGATGCAAAATTTGTGTTATTTTATTGCCTTTTACTTCCACTCCTTAAAATAAAAAAAATCGAAAATATTTATATACCTTTCATCAGAAAGAATTTTTCTAGAGTCCGAAATAAATAGTTCCAGATAATCGAGGTTACTGATATTCAATAAGCTTCGTCCCATTCTTACATACTAGGAAAGTAATTCTTACATACTTCATTTCAAATCTCCATCTCAATTTGTTCGCGAGTTAGAGCGTTTACAGACAGACAAACAGACGGACGGCAATTTTTTTTTTCCTAAAAACATCTTTTTCGGCATCTCTACTATCTAAAATGTGTAAATCCGTCAAAAAAAAAAAAAAAAAAAAAAAAAAAATTCGATTTTTAAAACGATTGCAAGACTAACCCTGTACTACGTATGATGGGTAAATAATAAGAAATGATTTCGAATGAGGATTGAAATGCCGCGTCGTCAATGCCTGTAAATGTTGTTTTACCTTTCTTTGAGTAGATGAGCAGTCAAATGCACAGATAAGGAAACTCAATGGAACATGACAAGTTTGGACTTTCTTGCGGTGGTAAGCAATGAGTAAATTTCGATTTTTTATCAGTTAATGAATATTTTGTCTTACTTTTTGCAGACTTTTCAATAGCTGAATTTTATTTATAAAAGTCCTGTATATAAAGTTTAATGCAAAATCTAACATTCTGAGAGTTAATTTTATATTTTATTAATCTTCAGATTAAGCAGTCTAACAGACCGCTCACAGTAGTTGTGTGAAAATTTTTGTCACAGCAATTAAGAGTTAAATGTAATAAACGTAAACTTTCTTAATTTTAGAAAACTTTAAATAGTTAGTTTAATCTTGCGATCTGGGAGGGGCTTCAGCCCCCTTAGCTCCCCAAGGCCCAATGACAGTAATAAAGTCCTGTTGCACTTGCCCCGAAGGAGAAGGGGTGGGGAGCAAATAGAAATTCTTATCAACAAAACAAGTGGACAACATTCCTTCTCTTTCTCTTTTATTTATTACCAAACTATTAGTAATTATTAGTAAGTACGCAAGCTTCATTTTTAATATATTTCACACATAGTTTCTCGAACCGTAGTTATCTGCGCATATACATATGAAGAATAGCAATATCAAACGCTGTGGTATTTCATATTTTAGAATTAAATAATTTTGCAATAATTTAGTAATTTTAATAAGAACTTCGTATTTTTATAAAATAGATAACCGATAAAAAAAAAAAAAAGATAACATTTTGTTTTGTACCAAAGACCATGTTACAAATAAAAAGAAAACATTTTGATTGAATCAAAAAATGATATCGATATCAAAAGACAGCTCCCCTCTCCCTCTAGATATCTTATAATATCATATCCCAGAGTTCCCCTCTCCCTCCCCCCCCCTAAAATGATAACTTTATATTTGCACAATACTTTACTTAGGAAATAGATTCATTTTATGACAATAACACTATTTTAAAAGTTATAGGTATAAAAAACCAAGTAATGCTGAAAATTCCTGTAAAATCAAATTATTTATACATCCTATAAGTGATCTATTAAAATAAAATAAAATGGCAAAATAAACTTTTAATTTTACATGTTTCGTGTGCTCTGACGGCAACTTTTACAAAAACAATATATGATAAAAGAAAATTTTAGCGAAAATTTTTCTTTTATAATTTTTTGTTTTTGAAAAAATTGCCGTCAGAGCACACGAAACATGCAAAATTAAAAGTTTATTTTGCCATTTTATTTTATTTTAATAGATCACTTATAGCATATATAAATAATTTGATATTTTAAAGTGATGTTTTATATTATATGTTCCTGTAAAATGTTAAAGTTTTAATCCTGTAATTGATAAATTAAAACGGTTTAATTTTGCAGTCAGGGCCGTAACTAGAAGTGAGTAATAGGGGGGAGGGGGTCTAGAAAATGTAGGGAGGGGGGCTCATATCATTTTTCTCTCTGTGTGACGCAAAAATATAAATTTGGGAATATTACACTGCAGTTACTATATTTCTCATTAAACTGTTATAATAACTTCATTTTATGCTAAGTTTAAGGTATGATTATGAAAAATTCGAGTGTATAATTAGTGCAATATAAAACATCATGTTAGCTTCATATGGGCAAATAGGATGAGGGAGTGTTGAAACACTTATTTTAGTAGTAATTTAGTATTTCTGCGTAATTGTGAAAGGTTCTCAAAACTAAATTAGATTTTTAAACAGAATTTAATTTTGATTTTTGGAACAGAAATTCATTTAGCGACCATGGATCATTTCAAAGAGAGGCGCAAAATGTTTTAGAGATGGGAGGGGGAGCTGAGCCACCCGTAGCACCCCCTTAGCTATGGCCCTGCTTCCCTTGAATACGACATCCTTTTAAAACATTTTTTTTAGTTTAAATTTTCAAATTGAACTGTTATTTATTGAGTTATGATGGTTTTAAACATATTTTTTTTTAAATTGAAGGAAAAGAATAAATTTCACTTCTAACTTTGTTTTTTAGTTCACCAGCTATCAAAATCTGAGAACTAATGTTCCTCGGGTTATGTATGTACGTAACGCGGTAACTCATGACAGAACTATCCGATTAGCTTCAAATTTTGTTACTAAGTTCATTCTGATAAAGTTTTTCCCTGATTTGTTTTGGGGATACATTGGTTTAGTAAAAACGGGAAAAACAGAGGCTGATCCCCCACCCCCCTTAATTTAGATGGTTTGTTATACAGAATTATACAATTAGCTTCAAATTTCGCAAATAAGTTTATTCTGCTAAAGTTCTTCCTACTCGCGATCGCGACTTTTCAATCTTTTGTCACCAGAAAACGCCGTTGCATGACTTTCCTACTATTCTGGTTTCATTATAGCCTCCTTTCGCTTTGTTGTTTTTAAAAAGATTTTAATAATCGATTGTAAAATATCTCGATTGTAGATTCTCGAAATTAATCGATGACTTTATCAATTGTGTTTTTTTACGATTACGATTTTTATCGATTGATGAATTTTCGAGAATTGCCCATCACTAATGTCAACTAACATTGCAACATTTCTTTAAATATGCCCAGGGCCTGATTAATGCACGGGCCTCCGGGGCCTTGGCCCTGGGCCCACCAATTTCAGGGGCTCACAAATTATGTGGCTGATTTTTTTCCCTCAATCAAATACATTTCAAATAATATTGTTTATACAATATGAAATGTAAAATTTAAATATTCTGCATGACTCAATAAAATTTTTAGAAGTTTTTAACCTAGGCACTTTTCGCCCAAACAACTTTGCCAACTCGTAAAATAAACTTTTTTTGTGAAAGTGTCGTTGAAAATGGGTAGGTAGGGGGGGGAGCAATTTTTTAACAGGCCCTGGGCCTAACTTCAGCTTGATCGGGCTCTGAATATGCCATACAATAGTACAAAAAAATTAAATTGAATCATTAATTGAAGTTAGTTCAAACCTAAACTAAAAAGGATTTTTACATAGAATTTAAAAATGAAACAGTGTTGGAAAAATATTTCATATAGTGAATGATTATTCTGCAATATATTGATTCAAATTTATTTAGGGCTGTTTTTGAAAAAAATAATAATACTGCTGAATACTGTGGAATTTCGTCCTTCGCTAATATCGCCATTTGTATATATGCATGAAATTTTTAGACACTGTTTGCAATAGTATTTGAGCTCTTTAATATTGAATAGACGTATTTTAATAACTTTTTCGAAAAATGCGAGAACTGTTAGCTTCCTCTTGGATATGGACAAAATCTCACCGTTCTGCTGTAGAATTGCTTTATTTTAATCAAATTTCTTTTAGAGGAAGAAAGTTGAAACATAAAAAGAAAAGATTGTTTTTGCTAATATGATTTTCATAAAAGAATTTTTAACACCCCCTCCCCCTTGAAAATCAGAAGTTATGAGATCAGATATTTTTTATTTCTTTAACAAATATTAAAAATTACAACTAAGGTATTAATGCAGAATTTAATATAGGTACAGTTTTTTTATTTGTGAGTTCTAATAATATTTTTATTTCTCTTTAACAAATATTAAAAATTACAATTAAGGTTTTAATGCAGATTTTAATACAGATATTAGTGCAAATTTTTACTTCTGAGTTCTGATAATATTTTTTATTTATCTTTAACAGATATTAAAAATTAAGACTAAGGTTTTAATACAGGTATTAGTACAGGTTTTTACTTTTAAAAAAATAATAATTTTTGTTATTTGTTCGCTAATTTATTCTTTATTCACCAAGATGGGAACATATATACATTCTATCACGACCATCAAGATACAATGCAGAAGAAACAAATTTTGATTAACTAACAACAGATAAATATAATTTATTTTCATTTATTTCCACATTCTTTCTCTTCTACTGAGTGTGTGTGTGAGGCGGTGGGGGGGGGGGGGGGGGGGGTAAACTCAAAACTGGTCACAGCGATGAGTTTTTCATAATTTCCTCCTCTGACTACATTCAGACTTCAATACTTTCAGTTCAACGAAGGCGGCGCGTTTTATATCTCCATACGACGCGTTTGATGTTAAAGAGTTTTGAAGTTCAACTTCAATCCAAGTGTAGGACAGAAATCTTTCTGTTCAGTATGATTTAAGATAGTTATCTCCCTGTCCATTGTATCTCCATTGTTTTCTATTGTTACTAAACCGCATGTAGGCAGAGAAAAAAGGGAGTTCCAGGAATTCAGTTCAACTTTAGAGTAGTCAGATCTGTTTTGGCCTTAAAGGTCCACGCACATAGCACTAACTTCTTGCGCTATCTTTGATCTTTCGTGTCGGCACTTTGATGTATAAAGTGCTTTTTCAGTGAACTTTTTTGACCTTCAAGGGAGAAATCCAACTCGAAATCAGTTGACAGCTTTACGACTGAAGATGAGGGCGAGATAAACTTCCCCTTCCTTTGTCAATTCGGTAGGGTCAGTCCCTCAAAAATCATTTAGAGATTTTACCCTTGTTTCATTCGGAAACAAAGAATGATTGATTGCTCTTTTAGTGTAATAAAAACTAGTGCTGTTCGCTCCCAGCCTAAAAGACTACGCACATAGCACTAACTTCTTGCGCTATCTTTGATCTTTCGTTTCGGCGCTTTGATGTATAAATTGCACTTCTAGTCAGGGGCGTATTTAAGCACAATTCATTAGGGGGGCGTGTATGACGATTTTGCCGACTAACTTTTAATATATATATATATATACCTTTAAAAGTATGTATTTGTATTTGTATGCATCTACTGGGTGTCAAAAATTTGACTGACTGATTTTAAAATTCAATAACTTGCAAACGGTGACAGCTCTAAAATTAAATGCCTGCAGGATGTAAGAATGTAAAAATCACTCCTGTATCTAACCTAGCCCTCATGCAAGAATTTTTTTAAATAACTGCCACAATTTGTAATAGCTCAAGAGCCGATAGCACAAAAACATAAGGTATTGAGCAGAAGAAAAAACCTTTATTTTATGGAAATGTAATAATAAGGGAATCTAATGATCCATGTCTCACGGATACTCTTCGTACCAACCACTGTTAGACTGTGACTACTCATCCTGTGGGATGAAACCATTTTTCAGATATACGCTGAGGTATTATACCGACTCAAACTAATCAAATAATGTCTCTGTCTAGCTTCATTTTAGATCTTTTTCTTGGGTCATGTACAATAATGGAATCTTTTCAACTTTTCGCAACATTAAAATGTCCACGGTACTGCTCGGTTTCCCTCACTATCTAATTATGAATATTTGACACATTTTCAGCTAAGGAGGGAGGCCTACCAATTAGTTTGAGCTCAACAAGCTCCATTTACCATCATCACGATGACCCAGAGAGGTAGAACAACAGGGAAAGATATTTAGGCGCACAATTTATGGCGATTATGAATTTAAGTTAAAATGTTAATTATGGTATTAAATAGACTATATGTAACATAATATGAAGAATAAAAGAAATGCTTATATAGTGATTAACAATAAACAGCAATAATCAAAACGTACAATTTTCTTTTTTTGCTGTCAATAATATCAGTGGTCTCTAATCAGAGATTTGCACCGTTCGGGCCAATTTTCATTCACGGCTTTTGGGCTAGGCCGAGCCTTGTTCGGGTCTACTAAAGGCCCCCTCTGGCCGGATCTAACTTATTTTTTCCATACCGAGCAGTGATTGATATCATTTTTCCTATTTCTTACGGGCAAAAATACTCAGTCCCAATTTTGAGCCAGCCCATGTGAAAACCATTGTCTCGACGTGGCGAGGTCCATTCAAAAGGCCAACAAAATTTAAATTGGCCCAAAAAGTTTTCCAAAAATGCATGTACTCTAAAATTGCCATTATTCAGTAATTAAATATTAAAATTTATTCTTTATAAAGAATCGTAGATTTCTAAGCTCTCATTAAAACATAGAAAAATTAAAATACAGTAAAATGTATGAAAACGAACCTGCTTATGACGAAATTTTGTTTTAAACTATAAAGTCCGTTCATCCATGCAAAATTAATACATCAATACGTGAGAAAATAAAATGTAATACATTTATACCTGATACGATGGAAACATGCCTATAACGAAATTTTTTTTTCTTTCCTATGCGATTCCATTTTAGTACATTTTACTGTATATGATTTCTTAGATTTTTATGTCTCCGTTGCATGGAATATTAATTAATAATATAAATGATAACTGAAACATTTACATATAGCAAATAGAGGTTTATTAAAAACATAAATATCGTAGCTCACGGCACTTCTGTATATAGAATAATATAAACATTAAAAAAAAAAAAAAAAAAAAAAAAAAAAAAAAAAAAAACGCTGAGATAATTTTTTTTTTTGATCGAAACTCCTCCGTACAAGTAAAAATCAATGATTTGTAGAAATTTACTTGGACCGGGCCGGGACGAACTTGCAGCTATTTGACTGGGCCGGGCAAGTAGATTTCTTTTATGGACCGGGTCTCGGGCCGAAATTTCAATAACGAATTTTTATAACGGGCCGAGCCAATTTATAATGGTCAGGCTGGGACGAATTTTCATTTCAATAGATCGGGTCAGGCACGGGCCTAAAAATTTCGGCCCATTCAAATTTCTAGTTTCCATAAAGGAAAAAAAACTTAATTCTTCAGATTGAGACAAATAATCGGCTTTAGTCGTAAATAGTCGACTAAATGATTCAATTGTGTCAGCATATTTCAATTAATTTCACCTATGTCACTTCAGCTGCAGGTATCTAGAAGACAAACACCATCAAGACGCGGAATTGGCTGCATGGACCATCACCTCATCGAGTTGAAGGCAGAAATTCCAGGATTCACATGCTAAAATGCAACTGGTCTTCCAAAGTCACACTTCGTGGAAACCACCAGCAGATTTGATTTTAATGGTTCATCATTGTATTTTACTGTATTAGAGGTCTGCACGGGATGGAATTTTTAGTCCCGGGACCAGTGATAGTTATTTTGATCCGACCTGGACAGATGTATAATAAAAATTTAAAGTTCGCGTTCGGCCCGTTTATATTTTCACAATTAAGATTCCTTTAAACAATACTGCATACGTATTTATATAATAAATTTTCAGTATATCTTAAAATTACGACGCGTTCGCAAGACAGAAAATACATATTACCAACATTAATGATTACATTCATACACTGTAAAAAAAAAGTGTCGATCTACCAAAAAAAACTTTAGTGATCCTTGTAATTACTAAAAAACTTTTAGTAATCTTAGTCGGTTACAAGAAAATCTGTAAGAATTACTAGAAAAAAGTTAGCAATGAATAAGAGTTAATACTTTTATATTTTTAATAGCTATTACTAAAACTCACTTGGTGTGGCCTTGATAGCATAGTGGTTATAGTAACGGACTCCAAGCTAAGAGATCCCGGGTTCGATACTGGCCACTGCCAAATACGCCCCGAATGTATGCAGTGTAAGTACTCGTTAATAAAGGGATTTTGAATAACCTGACGGAGCAGTAGCAATGTTTGGTGCTGCCATCGATTGTGGTTTTGCCGAAAATCTTCCGCTCCAGAAGTCAGGATGCAGCTCGAAGGAAGCTCCTGCCCTTCGAGCCTACGTAGTGGTTGTTAAAAATAATTTTGGAGCCATTACTAAAATTTGCTTGGTGGCTCATACTAAAAATTTTTAAGTTAGTTATGCAAAAAATTCTTTTGTTCAGTTTACAAAAGAAAGGTTTGTTTCACTTGCAAAAAAAAAGTTTGTAATGGTTACTAAAAAATTTTGTGGAATACAAACTTGCTAAGAAATTTTTAGTAACCTCTTGAATTTTTTTTATAGTGTACAAGGATTCATCAAATAATAATAATAACAATGTAGTTTAGAATGCTTTCGAAGTTACATAATAAAAAGTAAATTTGTGAAAATATTTCTCCGTCATTTATTAAGGCCTTTCTCAAATCCAAAAGAGACATTTTCTGACACAATTCTGAATTCATTTCTTTCCGGAAATGCATAAGATTGATAAGTGTATTCATTCGGAACTATGCAATCGAATGACGTTATTCATGTTTTGGTAAAGGCAATGTATTTTTGAGAAAAAAAATTAACACATTCGCTGCCGACCACGCGCCAGCGCGTGATATGACGCCAACATTAAGGGGCCATTCATGCGCCAGCGCGTGATGTCCAATAGCCAGTTACGCGCTGGCGCGGGAAAATCTTTCACTGATTCTTTGTTATAAAAAGTAAATCGGCTTGTGGGAAAAACATATTGCCTGCACTAAACATCCTGAGAACAATTAAATTCAGTTCCAACCCGGCTCGAATTTGTTGAAAAAAAAATAAGCAAGCCTGATTTTAGCACTGCACGAGTTTGCTGAAAAAAAAAAAAAAATAAATAAATAAATAAATCCAGTTCAGACACCATGTCTGATGCCGATCTCTGCAGTTGATATGCTTCATTTCTGTATTGATGTTGTTCAGTTAGCATCGGTTGGTGATGGACATTTATACTTATTCTTACGAAAGTCATATTTATTGAAAATAGATGATATTCTATGGACTATAGATTAATCTTTTTTTATATTGGGCCGGCAGACGCGCTAAACTTTTTTAGCTGTACGGCTGGCCCGTTCATTTTATTTTATTTTATTATTTTTCATCTTTTGCCGGCCAGATCCGTGTATTTTGTTTATCGACCTGACCCGTTTGAAAAACTGTCTTCATTTTGCCGAGCCGGACACGAGCCTCGGGCCAAGCCCGGGCATATGTAAGTCCTGTACCCTAAGGTATCAAATCATGGACGACTGCAAGCAAGAAAAGCCAATAATAAACCTTCCAGTCAACCACTAAAATATAGTTTTGCAGGTGGTCTTTATCAAGACTTTGGCAGACTAGTTTCATTTTAATATAATAATCGAGTTCTATCTAATCCCAGAATTTTAGCCCCAAACTCGATGAGGTAATGACGCTTCCCATTCCAGTAGAAGTGAAGAACATTTTAACACAACTTTTTTTCCACAACTTTCTTCCAATTAACAGTCTTTTTCGTACGGTTCATATTCGTCGAAGTGTGATTGTTGCCACTCATGTGTGGTAAAGTCCATACACCACGAGTAATATGAATGTCTTCACCGAAATCATTATCAATTTTAGTGGTAGTTGATCATCTAGTACAACTCTATTAATCCACTGCGGATTATCAGAAGGACTAGCTTCTCCTGATTCTTTCCCAATTTATTTTTAGAAATCACGCAAAGTCGAAAAATGGAAAGACAAAATTGGGATTTTTAAAAAAAATTCTTAAGAAAAATGCTATGGATTTGTGTTTTTTATGTATGTTTTAAGTAAAAACATGTGAAATTGGAAAAAAAAAATCGGTTGTTTCAGAGGTGTATCGATTGATACTGACTACCTACACTGTAAAAAAAAAAAGGTCGATCTACTAAAAAAACTTTAGTGATCCTTGTAATTACTAAAAAATCTTTAGTAATCTTAGTCGGTTACTAGAAAATCTGTAAGAATTACTAGAAAAAAGTTAGCAACGAATAGAGTTAATAGTTTTATATTTTTAATAGCTGTTACTAAAACTCAGTTGGTGTGGCCTTGATAGCATAGTGGTTATAGTAACGGACTCCAGACTAAAAGGTCCCAAGTTCGAAACTTGCCACCGCCAAATACACCCCGAATGTCTGTAGTGTCACGTTAATAAAGGGATTATGAAAATTCTGTCGGAGCAGTTAAGAATGTTTAGTGCTGCCATCTATTGCGGTTTTGCCGAAAATCTTCCGCTTCAGAAGTCTGAAGGAAGCTCCTCCGCTTCGGTTGCACGTAATGGTTATTAAAAGTAATTTTGGAGCTATTACTAAAATTTGCTTTGTGGCTCATACTAAAAATTTTTAAGTTAGTTATACAAAAAATTCTTTTGTTCAGTTTACAAAAGAAATGCTTGTTTCACTTGCAAAAAAAAAGTTTGTAATGGTTACTAAAAAATTCTGTGGAATACAAATTTACTAAGAAATTTTTAGTAACCTCTTGAATTTTTTTTACAGTGTAGAATTTGCCGACTATCTTCGAAGTTGCCGACATTGGGGTCGCGAGACGCCCCCCTACGCCCCCCCAGTAGCTACGCCCCTACTTCTAGTGCACTGAATCTGAACTTCAAGAGAGGAATATCAGTTGACAGCTTTACGACTGAAGATGGAGTAGATAAAAGTTCCCCTTCCTTTGTCAAATTGGTAGGGTCAGTCCCTCAAAAACCATTTAACGAGGTTTCACCCTTGTTCAGTTCGAAAACAATGATTGATTGATTGCTCTTTTAGTGTAATAAAAACTAGTGCTGTTCGTCCCAGCCTAAGGCTGCGGGCACACACACAGTTTTTCGCACTAACTTCTTGCGCTATCTTTGATCTTTCGTTTCGGCGCTTTGATGTATAAATTGCACTTCTAGTGCACTGAATCTGAACTTCAAGAGAGGAATATCAGTTGACAGGTTTACGACCGAAGATGGAATAGATAAAAGTTCCCCTTCCTTTGTCAAATTGGTAGGGTCAGTCGCTCAAAAACCATTTAACGAGGTTTCACCCTTGTTCAGTTCGAAAACAATGATTGATTGATTGCTCTTTTAGTGTAATAAAAACTAGTACTGTTCGTCTAGACCTTAAGTTTTTCTGTCCTTTCTTCACTGTTGAAAGAGATTGGGAAATTTTCCCTTTCAGATCGTTCCCTCCCTCCCAACCCCAAACCAAATGCTTGTGTTTTCATGAATAGACTATATACTTGTTCGACGACGAGGGTTGTTGCATTTGCATGACCTTCGAAGATCACGATCTTTCTGCTGTGAGGCGTGTGTCCATTTCTCCTTCGCTGAAGCAGGGAAGGAGGGAATAATGGAGCTTAGATAGATTACAGCACGCAGAGAAATTAGAATAGAAAATACTATATGGTTCAAGATATTTGCTTACAGCACACAAGAAACTATGCATATGTAATGATATCACTTTTATTTGCTGTCTTTTGATATCGTTATCCATTTTTATCTAACCACATTTTTTTATTATGTTATTTTGCATTAAAATGTACAGTTATCTATTTTTTTTTTCGTGTAAAGCACAAATAAAACGTGCTAAAATTGATTTAAGGTGCATATTTATAAAATTATTTAAAATACATTAAAGTAGTTTAAAGGTACATTAAAAATCGAATTAAAATCCGGAAACGTTTTCGACCAAATTTACAAGCCCGTCAACAGTGGTTATTTAAATGTTATTTCTCTTTGGGCTTATTTATAAAAGATGAGGGAAATTGCTCCACCCCCCCCCCCCTCTTAAGGGCTTCTCCATGAGAGTAATAAGTACTTTCACTAAAAAGTACCAGATGATTAAAATTAGCCAAAAGCCATCCAAATTCGTATTTTCAAACATTTAGGAAGGTAAGAGCGGTCCTCCTTCCTCTCTTTGTTTCTAGTACTCTGTTCATCTATGCGAAAAACAAAATACATTATAAGGTTAGTAATTAAAGTTTTATTATAAGAACTTAGTTTCCTGCTGTTTAAAAAAAAAAAAAAAAAAAAAAAAAAAAAAAAATCTTTATAGCGTGGCAAGTTAACACTATTAATTATGACCAATTTGCGACACTTTTTTTTAGCCATCGTTTAACGTACATAGATAAGCAAAGTAAAAAGTTTGAAAATTTTTATTTTTGTCAACCAATCTATAATTTTCTTCTACAATTATCCTGCTAGTATTTTTGCATAAAATTGTGACTATTCTTTTGTGATAACCAGTTTCCTGCATACAGATGTAAACTGCGCCGAATAAAAATTTCTACATGGTAGGCGGAAAAAAGCGTCCCCGGAAAAAAGCGCCCCGGAAAAAAGCGTCCCCGGAAAAAAGCGTCCCTGGAAAAAGGCGCACCGGAAAAAAGCGTCCCTTTTTACAAATCACATATTTAAATAAGTCTGATAATAGTACACATGGTTAATCTTAGAATATAAACATTAGAGTGGGACGGTTTTATGAAATTTGAGCATCCTTGCTCTCTCGGGACTGAGATGGGCGAAGGTGGGGGGGGAGGGGCTTTAAAAGTTATCTCAAACCCTGTTATTGCCTCAATGAAAAAAAAAAAATTGTAGGATACGAAAAATAAGATAATAAACACTAGATACTTAAATGATTTTTTTTAATTCAGTCTCCCTTGTTCTGTGGTGGTGATTGGGGAGGGGGATAGGGCGATTGTCTACAAACTCTGAATTTACTCAAACTCTTACATTATTTTTTATATTATTTATATTTTGATTATTTATAATTTAAATTATACATAATTAATTTATATATTATATGATTATTATTTTTATTATTATTATCAAATTACATATTAATATTTTATTACATTTTATATTATATATTTATACTTATATAATACATATTAATATATTAATATAATATATTAATTGTAAATAATTAATAATAATAATAATAATAATAATAATAATTAATAATAATTAATTTATAATAAGTAAATAATACATAATTATAAATTAAATATAAAATTAAATAAAAAAAATAAAATGTACAAATAAATAATACAAATATACAAATAAATAATAACAATACTTAATAACAATACATAATACAAATGGTACTTGTTCATGCCACTTTTTTCCTTCTTCTCTAATAGTATGATGTAACATACGTTTAAGAGTCTGATTAAATCGTTGCACAAGCCCGTTAGACTGTGGATACTGTGGGGTTGAAAATTTTGGACTAGCACCTAACCTTTTCTCAAATTCTTTCGTTAAGTCGGCGGTGAAATTGGTTCCATTATCAGAGGCAATTATATTTGGAATTCCTGTTCTCATAAACATTTGAAGTAACGCATCACACGCGGTTTTAGCAGTTAAACTTTTTAGAGGGATCGCATCCGCCTACCTGGTATGCTGATCAATTAAGGTTAGTATATACCGATGCCCTTGGGAACTTTTAGGATCAATAGGCCCAATTAAATCAACATTAACCACCTGAAATGGGAGTTCCGGCCGCGACAGTGGGGAAATAGGAGCTCTATCATTTACTTTAACCCCTCTAGTCAATTGGCACTCTAAACATGACTCACAATATTGTTTAGTTTCTTTCGCCATCCCCTCCCAATAAAATGAATACCTGATTCTCTGTAAAGTTTTCTTGGCTGCATGATGCCCTCCAAATACCGAACTATGCGCTAATTTTAAAATTTCTTCCCTTCTTACTTTGGGTACTACTAATTGCGCTATAGTTTCGCCTAACAATTTATGTTTATGATATAATAAGCCATTTACAATATAATAATCCCCCTTATCCATTTTAGCTAATTCCCAAGCTTTCTCTAATTCTTTACATTCTAATTGGGATTCCTTAAACATATCTGAATTGCTAACAATAGCTTTATTATCTTTCTCCACTTCTGTTTTTTCTGGATTCTGACTTTGTACATTTTGCGAACTCGCTTCTATTGCGTAAACATTACAACTATCGTTATTCATATCTCCCTTTTCACTCGAATTATCAATAATAATTTCTGAACTTTCTAATTTTTGGGCCTCTAGCAATGGCTCCTCGCGGTTGACACCTGACAACTCATTAATCACTTCGGGATGTAAAATTACTTGCTCATTAATATTATCAGTCACTGCGCAAAGTACTTCCTGATGAATTATATTAGTTTGTCCGAATTGCGGAATAGCTAACGGTAATTTAACCAACGGCGATTTAACTGCTTCACCGAATAACCGTTGTAAATAAATACTACCCGCTCCTTTTAATTTCTCTTCCGGTACCAAATCTTTATGAACGACACTAATTTCACATCCAGTATCAACCAATCCCTTTGCTTTTTGCCAATTCACACTAACTTCAATTTTCTCAAGTTTATTTAATCTCTCACCAATACCGTTAATTCTCTGTTCGGTCTTTGCCGATATTCTTGCCACAATAGCTCCATTAGGTAACTCTTTGTTTTCTTTTACCACAATCTTATGTACACCCGCTTTCGGATCTCGCCCTTTATTACCATTATTATTTCCCTCATTACCCACTTTATTACAAAAACGTTGGTAATGACCTCTCAAACCACATTTAAAGCATTTAGGCGCTGAAGCATCACTAGGTTTCTTAAAATCTAATTTCCTATCCGAAAAAGAATTAGTCTCATTACTCCCGTTTTGCCTCCAATTACCAGAGGCGTAAACCACCTTAGTCGCATAGGGGGGTGTAGGCTCATAAATTTCCGACTCCAAGAAGGAAAATTTCCGAGTACTATGGCCAACATGAGAACTTATATATATATATATAGATAGATATTAGGGATGCACCGAATAGTGATTTTGGCCGAATACCGAATATTAGGCCGATAGGTAAACCGAATACCGAATATTCGGCTAGCCGAATAGTAATTTTTGGACCGAATACCGAATATTCGGTTTTCCAAATACTTTTTATATTTCAAAGTTTAAAGGTATTAAAATGCTGCTTTTTAAAACAATTTTACATAATATTTAATAAAAGAAACTTACAATTTGATAAGTAAGGACTTTTTATAAGAGCATTTAGTATTAAAAAAAATCTGCTTGAGTTATTTAAGACGCATAATTATGAGAATTTTTTAATTAATAAAATTTTTTATTCCATGGTTTCTTGTACGAATTAAAAGAAACATTTTAAAATCAAAGAAAAATAATGAAAAAATGGTCGAAGAAAAACTTTCCAGTCTCATAATTGTCCTTTTAAAATAACTCAAGGCAGATTTTTTTTTTTTTCAATATAAAGTACAAATTCTATCAACATAATTCTGAATAAAGGAATGATTAACTCCTAGTTCTTTTCTTATGTATGGTGGCATTTTTCACCCTTCCCATCATATCATATTTTACAGAAATCAAAGCACGTGAATTGAAAATATATAGTATCTCATTTATTGTTAAAGCAAGATACGAAAACACAAGTTTGACCTAGAGTGAGATGAAATACAATGTACTTATGACTCAATAAGTTGATTTTATGATCAAAAATTGTCTGCCTTGATGGCTATTACTAATCTCAAAAGTTTTTCTTTCTTGTTTAAGAACTTTTATTTGGGAAAAGCAAGAAACAGATTATTTACTAAACAAATTTAGGAACTTGCATCTGCACATCATTTATTTATAAGCAGAATCCTCATACTTCATCATTTAATCCTTCTCACGGTTAATTTTCTTTAGTTACACTTTGAAATAGCAAATAATGTAAAAACATTCTATTTTATTTATATGATTTTCTTTCTAATTATTTTAAATATAGTTATAAATTGACAGTTAAAAGTAGAAATTGTGAAAAAAAATTTAAAATTTGTATTAAAAGGTTTTATCAAGTATTGGATTCAGCCAAATACTTTGATATTCGGCCAAACCGAATATTCGGTAACATGGCCGAATACTGGATACCGAATATGCGGTACAACTCATATATATATATACATATATATATATATATATATATATATATATATATATATATAATGCATATGTATATAAATCATAATTTTGACTAAGTGTATCGATATAGTCAAATAAGTTTTAAAGAATTGATGTTGATTCCTTTTGAAAACTCATATTTATTTCTCAGTACTTTAATAAAATTTTGTATGTTACACATTTTATATACCTAAAATATTCTGTAATAAAGTAGCTTACTTACTTCAAAAGGATTTTTTGGAGCTCCAGCAATGCAAAACGGTATATGTATATGAGCTGAAATTTTATCAGCATGCTCTTGTTTATTATGAGTGTTCCTGTAATCACTGTCGAAAATGGAATTACATAAACCACACTGCACTTTTTGTCTCTTACAATTAGGTGGGGGCATAATTGATACAAAAATATTGAATTTTTAGCAATATACCAAAATATTCCCGCATATGCTCTTTTTAATTGAATGATTTCGTACTATGAGCCGGAGCCAGATTATTAATGGTTTAAACAAAGAGTTAAAGCAGGCACAGTATGTTTTGTAACTGGCACATAGGGCGGGAGAACTAGCGCCTTATCATCTAGGTGCCCAAGTTTTACACGTGTTGAAAAGAAAACAATGTTCTATCTCTCTATTATTTAGCAATCAGTTAAAAAATTTTTAGCCTTTTTTTTCCTTTTTTAAGTAAAATTGAAATCTGTTTGCTTAGGGAACATTTTAGAGCAGGATTTCTCAACTTATGGTACACGTACCACTGCTGGTACGTGAAGCTCTCTTTACTGGTACATGAAATAAAATAAAAAATCCAGCTTATGAAATGGAAAAAAAAAAAGTTTCACTCCCCCCCCCCCCCCACACCCCATCTTTTTTTAACTGACTTCAAGGAGGAGGTTATGATTTCGACTTGTATGTATTTGTTGTTCACTCATAACTTCCGTAAATATGAACCGATTTTAATAATTCTTTTTTTGTTTGAAAGTGTAAGATGCCCACATGGTCCCATTTCAATTTTATCAAATACTTGCGATTAGAACTTTTTAAAAATAAAAACATGGAAATTCCAACTCTTTTTGAAGCAGTCATCCAATTAGAAGCGTTCATTTTTCAGGTAATCGCAAGCTTTCATGTCGAGCACACAAGTCAGATGTGTGTGTACAATAAACAAATAAAATTTCAGGCTATAACTCTTACACCGATACTAGATCTTTTAATTTCATTAAATTCTGGTGACTAGAATGTTTTTTAAATAACAAAATGTGGATTTGATAGAAAAAATAATGATTTGTCGCAAATCATCTTTCATTGTTGCAACGTTTTCAAGTCATAACCATATTAAAACTATGCATTCATATGCGTTAGTGCCAAGTTGTCGCCAAGCTTGGTATATTTTTTTGAAGTCGGTTAGTATTTTTTTAAAAAAAGCATATATTATTATCTACACATAGAAATGATAGTAGGTGGTTGTGGCTTTCTTATTGATTTGTCAGTTCACCGGCACCAAAGTGTCTGTTCTCTGATATTACTGTTTTGATAGCACTCTTATTTCATCGTAATTTAAAAATAATTTTCAATAAATAATAAATAATTAATTTTAAGTTTCACTTAAAAAGAAAATGGACTATTGTAGTATATAAAACATGCTGTTCTACCTACCATAAAAATAAAGATCCATATCTTTCATCATTTATGAAAAAAAGATACATAAAGTGAATGAACAGGGGTGTAGTCGTAAAAATAACAGAGGATATGCGCTCTAACCAGAGAGTATACGCAAAAAGCAGAGAGTACATTATAGAATATGCATACTACAGCTTTCTTTAGGAACAGAGGTTATACGGTGTCCCTTTAAAAAATCCAGAGGGTATACGGCCCGTGTACCCTCCACTACATCGCTGATGATGAATCTAACATGGCGGAGATAGCGCATTCCAAGTGCTTTTAATAGAGTCGTGTACACTGTAAAAAAAAATCTGTGAAAGTACTAAACATTTTCTAGGAAACTGGGATTCCAAGAACTTTTCATGTAACGATAACAGGAAAAATTCATGTAACCGATTCTAAAACTTGAATTTTTGCTGTTACCTTTACAGGAAAAGTTCTAGGAATCCCAGTTTCCTAGAAAAAGTTTAGTACCTTTACAATTTTTTTTTTTTTTGCAGTGTATGTGTATCAATTTACGCGAATATGTCATTAATCATTGTATTTTTCTTTTACCAAAATCTATATCTTGTTAATGTGCATGCTATTATAATGTATCCTTTTTATTATTTCAATGTTCATATAAAACAGACGATCTAAGTACCAATTTAATATTGTAATCATGCAATTAAATTCTGTAGAATCTGCTCAGATGGATGCACAAAAGACTGGAAAAGTGTTTCATTTTTGACTTATTCCATTTACACAGATTTTTCTTTATAAGCTTTGTATTTTTCACCTGCTAGCACGCGGAAGTGTCAGTTTCGTTTTAGTGTTACGCCAATCTGAAAGTTTGAAAAGCCCTGTTTTAGAGATAAAACTTTTTCAAAAATACAGGATTTCTTAATATAAGTTTTAATTCTTTTTAATGGCATACTTTAAAGCATCGTAACAATTTGGTGTTACCTCTCATTTTTCCGACAAAACAAAATGTAGTAGTAATAATACAAATATTAAAAAAATTTAATATAATTGATTTAGGAAAAGGAAAACAAATTATTATTTCTGATAGAAGTAAATTCGTATAGATTGTAAAATATTCAGATTATTTCGAGATAAAAATTTAAAGTATTTGGGTATTTTCAATTCTCATCCTGTATCATAAATTTCTTAAGCACTTTTTTAAATCAATCAAAAATTACGTAAAAAAGTAAATAAAAACAATTTCGCATTTTAATTTTATTTTTATAATAAATTCGAAAGAAAACACAAAGTTAGTCAGTAGGAAAAAAATAAAACCTTAATTATTTTCAATTAAAGGTAAAATTTGTGTAAAGTGGGAAATATCCAAATTTTAATATTAAAAAAAATGTATTTTAGTTTTGAATTTTCAACGGATGCCACCTAAATTCCGTGATATATACTTCTAATTAAATTTAAAGTTTAGATAAAAATAAATAAAATTTCTTCATTTCAATCAGTACATTTTAAAATTTCTAAATTAAACTAAAAACTTTCCGACAATAAATAAGGTGATCTGGTGTAATAACGCCAGGCGGAGTAATAACGCCAAGTGCTAATATTATGCATAATTATGAAATAATCTTGTGAAGCCTCTAGTAGATTCTGGTAGCGAAAAGCGGTGAGGCTACTTCCGAGGCTTATGATCATGAACTACTCTGCTTTAGTAATCAAATTGTAATTTATTTACATTTCCAGTACATCTGTAAACAGATTATTCAATCAGAGTATTTTAATCATTACTTAAAGTTCATTAGTCCAGTTTGGGAATTAATCAAGAGGTGGCAGCCAGCTTGACCTGATGCATACAGTCTGTGCATTCTCCGCAGACTTTTCAAAGTCTCGCATCCTCCGAGCACCACTCAATCCTGTGCTCTACGCTCTTCTCCCCAAGGCAACAAAACAAGTCAAGTCCTCTCTGTCACCCTTCTCCCTCTTTTATCCTCCTCTTGAGAGCACCTGTGCATTCCACTCTCTTTTGCGCACTGCACCCCTCTTTCTCCGTTCGTGGGAAAATCTTACCTCCTTCGGTACTTGAAAGCTGTGCCCCGGGTGGTCGACCTATAGTTACATTTGACACTCCGTTATCCCAAAGGGATGCGCTAATTGATACATCTATTTCGATGTGTGGTCGAGCTATCATCACATTTGACACGCCGTTGTATCAAAGGGATGCGCTAATTGCTATATATTTCGATTGCCACTTAGTAGTGACAGTGCCACCTTCGGTGTTGCTTTCAGCTCTCTCTGTGTGAGGCGGGAAGTCTTACAACTACCCCCCCCCCCCTCCTCAAGTGAATATTTTGGCTGCAAGACGAAATATTCATGACGATAAGGTAGCTCAAAATCTAATGAATGGCTCACACACGAAAAAAAAACCAAAAAGAAAATCATTACTTACTATTCTACTCCTTTTTTTTTTTCACTTATTAGTTTACAACAATATCTGTATATATACCCATTTTATTCTGGTATAAGACATCCATTTAGTTCGCTACCCTCTAACAAAACATATTACTAGTAAAATAAAGAAAAATATATACATTTTAATACCTTTTTTTTTTTTCAAGGCGTTATTTCGCCCTACACCTAACATTTGCCTGCTTGATATCTTTTCCAGGTTTAGTAGTAATAGCATTCTGGTAAGGCAGCACAGTTAATGTTTATCTTCGCAACCTACCTCAACCACCTTTTATTTTTAAACCTTTTATTTTTATTATTATTATCATATCATTTTGTACCTACCATTCTAGGCACATTAAGAATTTACACTTTATAAAAATAAACCACATACTAAATCTAGTACTTTAATATTTACACAAAAAACAAAATAGGAATTAATATATTACACCTAGCTTATTCTAGAGTTTAACTTGTTCAATTTTTACGACAGTTTAACTTTGACAAGCGTATTTATACATGGATTCGCTCTGCCATGCTGTTGTTCTTTGCTTTTTTCAGTGGATTTAACAATATATTTACTCTGATTGTGGGAATTTTCAACTCTCCCCGCTACTTTTTCCGAGTAATCTTTCACGGTACCTATAGTATTAACTCTTTTTCGCATCGTACTACTTGTTTGGTCGTATGACTTATCTTCTTTTAAACCACACCCTTTGTCCCACGTCGATGCATCCCTTTTGTTAACGTATCTGTTAAATCCCATGTTTCTGTCGCTTTTAGCCTGATCCCTTTTTGCTGGCATCTTTCCAAATTTTCCCTGTCTACTGGCTTTGTATTCGGTGTTTTCCGACTTTTCCCTGACTTTACCGTTTGAGTCGCCCGAATTATGATTTTTAAAACGTTCTTTAAACCATTGTCTGGTCTGTTCTGCTTTTTTTTCTTTTCTTTCCTTCCGGAACAAAGATTTTTCTAATCCGAAATTCACGTATTTATTTTCTTGCGTCCTTTTTACACCCCTTCCCTTCGAATTCACCTCTGAAATCTTTCCTGTCATATTTGACTGGGAGCTATTCTCTTTTTCTCCTCTTCTCTCAGCAAAAGAGCATTTTAGTTCTGGTTTTGTTTTGCATCTATTATTGGAGGTGTTTCTTTTAATTTTATCTATTTCTTTTTGAGTGTCGTTACCCAAAATATAATATGACAAGTCTGTGCTTTTATCCGTCACTATAGCTTTCGTCTTTAAGCTTCCTAACCCTTCAATATTTAATGTAATGTCTGCCGTAGGTAACCTTCTTACCTCGTTTATTAGCGGTTGTTTTACGTAAATTTCCCTACCATCTAATTGATTGGGTTTAATTAACCTTTCGGGAATTACGTCATACTGACTTCCTGTGTCACGTAGCGTCGTGCATTTTTTTCCATTTATATGCGCCTGACCTAGATAAGGTTTAAAATTCTCTTTGAAATTTGTCCCCTCCTGAATGTGATGAACATTCGCAATGTTTGTTATATTTCTCTTATTTTCTGGGCAATTTCGCTTCCAGTGGCTCGGATCTCCACAAACGAAACAAGTGTTTTTCGTCGTTTTTTCGAAAGTTCTCTGCCTGTCCTCTTTATCATTTTTTTCACGCCAATTTGGTTTTTTTAACTGATTTTTTTCCGGTTCTTTTTCCTCATCTCTCAACCATTCGAACTTTTTTTCCGCCGAATACCTATCTTTCCATGTCCGTTTTTGCACGCTTTTTATTTCTTCGTAGCCGTCCAGATCTTTCACTAGAGTTTCCGGATTTTTATACGACGCCCACGAATCAATGAAGTGTTCCCTTATCTCCGCCGGCACACGCCTTTTAATCTGTTCCGTTATTAATAAATCCTTTAGCTCTTCCAATTTTGTGATACCTATCCCATTTAACCACCCGTTTTGATAGCTATTTAATTCGAATATTAGATCTTTCCACGGGCCGTTTGGATTTTTCGCATGTTTGTTTAGTTTTTGACGATACGCTTCTGGGCTAAGTCTGTATCTTGCCAATAAAACTGACTTTACATGCTCGAAGTTGTCCACAAGTTCTTTTTGTTCGCGTAATATTAACTCTGCGATTTCTATGGGCAGTAATGCCAACAAGTGTGTCACAAGATCATCGCTTTCTATCCCGGATCTCTCGGCTTGTCTTTCAAATAAGTTAAGAAATAAAGTGATATCGGACTTTTCTGGATCAAATTTTTGCATAATTCCCTTTAATGAAATTTTAGGCGCTCTTTCTGATCTATTACTCGAAATGGAGCTTCTTCTGTCCGCGTTTTGCGTTAACCTAATTTGTTCTAACTGAAACTCTCTTTCTTTTTGCTCTTTTTCCTGCGCCAGTTGATCTTCCCTGTCTTTTATTATGAACCCGACTTGCGTAAGCGCAAATTGCTCATCATAACTATCCGAACTTTGTATTTTCTCGATAATTATCGCTATTTTGTCATGTTCTGCAATTTTTACGTCTAGCACGTCTGCTAAATGTACCAGATCAATTCTTCTGCAGTACTTTAGTGAAGTAACCTTTGCCATATTTACTTATTTTAACTCCCCCCCAAATATTTTAAGTAATGCACAAAAACTAATACTTTTGTCAGCTGATATCTAATTTTAGAATTTACTTCATCTCTTAAAATATTTTAATTTTAAAGTACTTTCATATGCAAATTTTTGACCACTATCCAATTAAATAATGTTACATATAAAATAAATAAATCTTAGGTAAATACATATATTAGCAATAACATATAGACACTTTTTTTTTCAAGAAAAAAATTTTCTTTTATACTAATTCTAAGTATTTTTCAATACCAAATATCTTGCAGGTATTACACACTTTGCCCAGCATCAACTGCTGACTGTATCTTTTTGTTTAAAAAGAACAAAGAACAAAAACACAAAAAAACGCTATACAATTATGCAAATATTTCAGGTATAGTCCCTGTACACAAAGTCAATACTGTATGTAATATATTTTTTTCACGATTATACATATACATCGGCATGCCTTTCTGTATGTCTCAATTTTGGGCCTTTTTTTTTTTTCGCAAGCCTTATCCAGTGCTGCAATTACTTAAACCATAACCTTTCAGAGGATATATAGATGTTTATTTATCTAATCTTTAGGTTAATTTCAATCTTTTAGGTTAAAACATTTATGTTTTAGAATTAACCTCCTTATAATATGTCAGAAAAGAACGAAAAGATTCTTTTTTCTATTTGACCCAAAGACTGCAATTTTCTTTGCAAAGCCTTCTATCCTTAATTTTTTTTTTAAAGCAATTTTTTCCGCTTTATTTACATATATTCTCCTCAAATATACCCCAGATTTTAATCTGATCACAAATTTATGCTTCCGAAAAAAAAAATTCCTTTTTAGTCCTACTCGGCGTGATGCCTTTATGTTTATCTTTATTTTCTACTTAGAATAACACTCGGGAACACTAAATTTTTAGATCTTAGTTTAACAATAACATTTTCTACTGAGAGCCATTCATTAAAAAATTAATGAGCTTACCTTTGTTTTTGTGGTGTCTCATCGCGTAGAACTCGACGGTGATCTGCTGTCACCAGGCCTGTCAGCTGCTCCCTTTGAAGCCTTGTCGGGGGAATTCTCCTCTGACGCTGTGGTCTTTCGCTCCCGGTGTTTTCCGGAACAGTTTCTGCGGGGTCGTCTATTCCTCTCTGGCGAGTCCTTTGTTGGGGGAACTGTCGTCCAAAGATCTGCTCATCTGTTTCCGCAGGCTGGTCTGTCACTCTCCGGCGAGGTCTGTCTTGAAGGAACTGCCGTCCGAAGATCTGCTCCTCTGTTTCCGCAGGCTGGTCTGTCACTCTCCAGCGAGGTCTGTCTTGAAGGAACTGCCGTCCGGCCCTCTGCTGCTCGGTCCTCGGCTTATTTTCTACCGTCCTTCCTTCGCCTGTTGTGTCACTGCTGTTAACTCTTTTCCCACTGGGTTCGTTTCTTGCGCTGCCACCAGTTGTGAAGCCTCTAGTAGATTCTGGTAGCGAAAAGCGGTGAGGCTACTTCCGAGGCTTATGATCATGAACTACTCTGCTTTAGTAATCAAATTGTAATTTATTTACATTTCCAGTACATCTGTAAACAGATTATTCAATCAGAGTATTTTAATCATTACTTAAAGTTCATTAGTCCAGTTTGGGAATTAATCAAGAGGTGGCAGCCAGCTTGACCTGATGCATACAGTCTGTGCATTCTCCGCAGACTTTTCAAAGTCTCGCATCCTCCGAGCACCACTCAATCCTGTGCTCTACGCTCTTCTCTACAAGGCAACAAAACAAGTCAAGTCCTCTCTGTCACCCTTCTCCCTCTTTTATCCTCCTCTTGAGAGCACCTGTGCATTCCACTCTCTTTTGCGCACTGCACCCCTCTTTCTCCGTTCGTGGGAAAATCTTACCTCCTTCGGTACTTGAAAGTAGTGATGGGCGATTCTGGAAATTTTGAGAATCGATTAAAATCGACATCGTATAAAACAACATCGATCATAACAAGAATCGATTTCTCAGTTCTAGAATCGATATTCAGATTCACACAGAGAAGATCCAAATTACTAATTCCAAAACTTACACAATCAGCAGGACCGTATTTACCGCCTCTCACCCCCATCCCCATTTAGGGAAGCATAGAATTAAGCTATTGCAGATTTTAGAGTCGGATGATAAGAATTTTAAATTTTAAAATGATTGTCACTTGTGGTTGTCACTTACACAAAAACTTTGACAAATTTGCGAGACATAACTCAACTAATAACAACACTGAGTAACTTGGCATTAAACCGAGGATAAAGAGTGCCAAAAGCGTGTAACTAGGATAGGGAACAAGGAGTATAGACTAAAAAAAACTTTTTTTTTTCTAATGCCAACCAAATGTTACACGAGATAGTTTGGAAGAACAAAAAATATGCCCCATACCCAGGGAGGCAGGTAAACCCCACTGTTGACGGAAGGGCGACCATAGTCCAAATGTATCTTTTGTCGAAGTTTCAAAATGAGAATTTACAATAAAATAGAACGAGAATTGGACATTTTAAAAATTGCATGCATATTTTGAACGGCCCATTTAGTAAAGATTGGCGAGGAAGGGGGGGGGGATTAGAACGGACGAACTTGAAAAAAAAAACATAATAAACTGATAACCCAAATAACTGAGCTTCTAAACAAAAATATAGTGTTTAACTTAGTGTAGATTTCATGGGATGGCCCGCGGGGAACATGCACTCTTTGAAACTATAAAAAGTGCCAAGAGCATGTAACTAGGTGAAGAGAGGGGTAGTAATAGAAAAAAAGGGGCGATAAAAGCTTTATAATGATATGTTACATGAGATAGTGTGAAAGAAACAAAAAATATGCCCCCCCCCACCCAAGGGGGGAAGGTAAATCCCAAACGGACAGAAGGGCGACCCCGGCTCAAATATATCTTTTGTTGAGGTTTCAAAATATGGATTTATAATAAAATAGAACGAGGATTAGGCTTTTTTAAAATCGCAGTCATAATTTGAACGATCCTGTAAGTTAGGATTGGTGAGGAAGGGGGGGGGGGGGGTTAGGAGGGCAAACATTAAAAAAAGAAAAAAAAGTGGCACTTTGAGAGTGCCGACAGAAGTGAAACCATGAACAATTACGTGTGTATTTTTTGAATCGTTAGGATATATAATTTTGAATCGTCAGGAAATACTTTTAAATGAATAAAGTGAAATGAAAGGTTTCTATAACATTAAAGAACATATCAATATCTATAAAAAAAAAACGCGCTATACCATATGTCCAGCTATTGTAGTTAACTCACTATAACTACTTTCTTAAATTTTAACACGCAATAAATACACCAACCAAAATTAGACCATACTATCGATACCTTAAACCTTATCCAAATAAATCATTTTGTATTAATGCCTATCACAATATCTGTAGAACTTTTTGAATTATTCAAATCGGACATTCCATTCAAAAGATATTACGAATTTAAAGATGACAATCTAAAGAAATAATAGCGCTGCTGAGCCCTCGGTGGCCAATAAGCTTAGGGATTACGTGTGCAATCAAAAGATTGCGGGTTCGAACCCCAGTTTCGCTGATATGTATCAATGTTTTTTTTTTTTTGTTGTTGTTTTCGAAGAAGTTTGAACAACCCATTTTGGGTCCGTAACGTGAGCTAAAATCATGGGAGAAAATTTCTTATGCTAGATTTGTAATGTATGAAGCATAAGCTTTCAATAGACATATTGTATCAAGAAATGAGAAAATCCCCCTCTGCCCCCCCCCCCAAAAAAAAGGTCCTATAGGGAAAACCGGGAAACTGGAATAGCAAAAAGAACGGCGAGAAATGGTTAGCTATACTAGAATTTTTCTCCTCATTATAACTCCTATAGAAGCAAAGTTATAGCCTTTTAAAGATTGAAATGAAGTGAAGAAGCAAAATTATCGACGGGGGGGGGGGTGTCCACAGCTCTGGGGATACCATGTAGCTTAAACTTTTAAGTTAAAAATGGTAGAGAATTAAATGAGCGAAATTATAAGGTGTATATTGGGGGAAAATGCAAGCCCCCTTCAACATTTTTTTTGTTTCTTTTGTAGAAACAAAAAAATATGCCTCCCGGCGGGGCGCAGATAAACCCCAAACGGGCGGAAGGGCGATCCCTTATTTATCTTTTGTCAAGGATTTAAAATGTGGATCTAAAATAAAATAGACCGACAATTGGACATTTTAAAAACTGTATGCATATTTCGAACGGCCTTGTAAGTTAAAACTGATGCGGAAGGGGGGGATTATAAGAGACGAGCGAGAAAAATAAAACATAATAAACTAATACTTAACTGGACTTCTAAACAAAAATATAATGATTTAACCTAATGTCTAATTAATGGGGTGGCCCGCAGGGGATACCCCGCCCACAGAAGTTATGAGATTTTATGCTTTTTATGCACAAATTGCGATTCCCCCTCTCTTACAGAGCTGCAAAACATGATGCTTCCTCCGGAGTCGCAGAAAAATACCTGCATTCAGCACTGATTTAGCCTAGGAAAAAAAAAAAAAATTCTTATACGCAATTTTACATCAATACTACCATTAAAACTATAAAATTGGAAAAATCAATTCGATCTGAAATGTGGATAGATTTAAAGTAAATCAAAAAAATTACAATTCTATTGGTATCTAAGAATCTTCCAAAATGCGCTTTCAATTTTAGTAAATCAAAATGAAATCGATTCCAAAGATCGAAATCGAATCTAAAGATCGAAATCGAATTTAAAGATTAACATCGAATCTAAAGATCGAAATCGAATCTAAAGATCGACATCGAATCTAAAGATCGAAATCGAATCTAAAGACCGATCTTACGGGCAGAATCGATTTTACATTTTTACTTTCTTTTGTAATTTTACAAGAAGAGAGTATTAGATTCGTGAAAAACTTCGTCTTCCCGTTTTCGATGGATTTATATATTTTAGAAGGTCTTTAACACGATTTCATGGTTTTTAAGAAATATCTGTCTGTGTGTTTGCCTCTCACTTTGTGAGTCTGTATATGACAAAAATTTCTGACCGTTCTATCTCAAGAATTTTCCACAAAACTTTAGATTTAGTTTGACCTTGATATAAACTGAATCTAATTAATTTTTGGTGTTCAAGAACAAATGTACGGAATTCCACAAAACTTTAGATTTAGTTTGACCTTGATATAAACTGAATCTAATTAATTTTTGGTGTATATAGCCTAACAGGTGGCGCTGTTATGCTGCAGTTTTTGCGATTTGCGCAACAGCTATATCTGAATAATGAATGCACGGTTTTTCATCAAATTTCAGATCCAGTTAGTCCTTGACATGAATTGATGTTTTCTGCATTTTGATGTATATCGCTTCTCAGATGGCGCTGCTATGCTGAATTTTTCACAATTTCCACTCAGCGCCATGTGAAAGGGGGGGGGGGAAGGAGGCGGTCATCCCGAGCGAGGAAATTTAGGGGGCGCCAAATTTTTACTACTAACATCACTTCTAGCCTATCACAAGAAAAAGTTAATAAGGGGGGGGAGGTAAATTGGAACTTTAAACCGGGCGCAGTCCTCTTTTCGCACACCCCTGTTTCCATTTTAGCTTTATCTCAAGAACTAATGCACGGACTTTCATAAAAATTTAGATTCAATTAGCCCTTGATATTATTTGATGCTAATTACATTTTGGTTTAAATCGCTTAAGAGATGGCGCTGCTATACTGCATTATTCATGATTAACGCAATAGCGCTATCTCAAGAACGAATTTTCATCAAAATTCAGATTCAGTAAATCCCTGACATAGATTAGTGTTGTTTAGTTCTTTGTGTAAATTGCCCTACAGGTGGCGCTGCTATGCTGTATTTTTTATGATTTCGCAATAGCTGTATCTCGCGCTTTCATGGATTTTCATCAAAATTCAATTTCAGCTGGTACCTGATAAAAATTGATCCTGATCAATTTTTGGTGTACATCACTCAACAAAAAACGCGATTTTGCAGGGGAGGGGGGGGGGTCTGAGGTTTCTTTAATTCTTCTATCTTAGAAACTAATACACTGAAATTTTGGAATTGGCACATCCGACTATTTTATCTTCGACTTTTGGAGGAAAATTAAAATTATATTACCTTCAGAGAAATCGATCAAAAATTTTAAAGTATCGATTAAATCGAGTTGGCCGTAGGATCGATTAAACCGATTTAAAAAATCGAAATCGCCCATCACTACTTGAAAGCTGTGCCCCGGGTGGTCGACCTATAGTTACATTTGACACTCCGTTATCCCAAAGGGATGCGCTAATTGATACATCTATTTCGATGTGTGGTCGAGCTATCATCACATTTGACACGCCGTTGTATCAAAGGGATGCGCTAATTGCTATATATTTCGATTGCCACTTAGTAGTGACAGTGCCACCTTCGGTGTTGCTTTCAGCTCTCTCTGTGTGAGGCGGGAAGTCTTACAATCTGGTAAATGACACCCATGTGCTCTGCGCAGAAGGGTTTTGAGTCATATAAATCGCAAAAAACAGCTTCAAGTTAATTTGTTTCATTTTTAGGTCTTATTGTTTTTACAAGCAACTAAAATTAACGCTTGATCTAAAATTTGCGAGATACATTTTGTGATGTGAAGACTATTTTTTTTTATACGGAAATAATTTGTTAACTACATAAATTTGTAGTACATTTCATCGACTTTCAAAATGTTGTTGAAGATTTTGGATATCTTCTCGAGATAATTTGTAATTTAAAATGTACAGCGCATTAACTATAACGGGGTAATAACGCCAATACTTGGCATTAATACCCCGTTTGTTTTTCTACAGTGGCCGAGCTACATCCTAAATACTGATTCAAATAAACACAGTTAAAACTGTGCAATGTTGCTAATAATTCTATTTAAGTGGTCCTTTTTAAGCAAAAAGAAACTCACTGTCTAATATTTATATGCCTCATCCCCCCCTCCCACACCACACCTTTATATTTCTTACACTTTCACAAAAATTGAACATTTTAAATATCTTATAATGCAATTTGTCAATTTCTAAGTTTGTAGAGTTTGTATTTTTAGAATTGGGCTATCTACATGCAATTATTCCATCTTCTTTCATAGTTTTGTTTGCATGGCGTTATTACCCATATAGGTGGGTAATAACGCCAAATAGCATGGGTCAAGAAAAAACGCCATTACATTTTATGAATACATATCTGTTAAATTATTTTATTTTATATAGATAGTCAATGAGTTGCTGTATCAGATCCTATATTTGTTTGAAAAATACAATCTAAAACTAAGCCGTGAAAATTGGTAGAACCTTAACGTGGCGTTATTACCCCAGGGTACCTTAAATACAGGTGGATTTCGATATCTCAAAGTTCAAAGGCACAGAAAAAAAAAATAATTCGGATTATCAAGGTTTCACTCAAAGTATCAGGGTTACAAATAACATTAACATTGCTAGAAGAATAAGTACATATATATATAATACCATTAAAAGTAGACAAGATTCACCAATGGATTTTATCAATAAAAGAATTAAATTGAATTATAGTAAACAATATTAACCATTTGAAATTAACCATTGAATTTAATAACTTATAGTACATTGAACATGGAAGGAAAAAAGAATAATATGAATACAAATGAAATTTGTAGAACCAAAGCAGAATCTTCAGGTCCCAAATACTTTGGAACTACAAATGGAGTGTGTGGTTTCATCTTCGTATTTGCCATGAAAAAGCAAAACAATACGAATTTGGGACTACCATCACACAAAAACCAAATTTTTAAACAAGGAACAAAAATATTTTACAAAAAGGAGTTGAAAGTAAGTAAAAATAATAGTTATCCATAACAAACAAAAAGATAAAGCAGAATGGAAATAGAATTGAACCGGAAAAATAATTAATAATCGATATTAACATAAAATTAAATTAATAAAATGATTAAAATTAGAATTAAGAGATAACATTCATATTAACATATAACTTAAAATACATTATTGTTACTTTAATCAGTAACATTTATTGTGACTTTACATAGTAAAAACTCATTATCTTAATATAGGATAATAAAAATTAAAAAAAAAAATAATAGTAATAATATTAATAATAATACCAAAAATTATATCAATAACATTAAAAATAATTTGATAATTAAAATATAGCTATTTAATTATAGATATAACTTGGCAAATATCCATATATTGGTGTAAATTAAACAGTTTTAAAATTATGTTAAAATAAATAACCCACTCTCATTTTTTTTTTTAAATAAATAATTAACCTTTGCGTTTTTATCCAGACAACACCACCCTCCTCCTTACTCTAACATCTACCCACCCAACCAACCTATATATATATATTTTTATTACTTTTTAACATTTTTAATTTTTTATTATTATTTTTATGTTTTATAATTTTTTTATACATTTTTTACGCAAAGAATTAATTATAAGATCATGTAATATCTAATTATAAATTAAAGAATATATGAATTTTTTAGGATAACCATTATTTATAGCATCATATACAAGCTTTTTAATATTAGTATTAATTAAATGGGAAGAACATAGACATTTTATTCTATATAAATGGTTAAGTATTATATTACGATAAACAGAATTATGAAGACATGATTTAAAATTAGTAAAGGTATTAACTTTAAAATTAAATTCTTTCCTTTTATCATAAATATCAGTTATAAATTTGTTCTCTTTTAATATAATTTTAATATCTAAGAAATTGATTGTATGTTAGAGTAAGGAGGAGGGTGGTGTTGTCTGGATAAAAACGCAAAGGTTAATTATTTATTTAAAAAAAAAAAATGAGAGTGGGTTATTTATTTTAACATAATTTTAAAACTGATTAATTTACACCAATATATGGATATTTGCCAAGTTATATCTATAATTAAATAGCTATATTTTAATTATCAAATTATTTTTAATGTTATTGATATAATTTTTGGTATTATTATTAATATTATTACTATTATTTTTTTTTTAATTTTTATTATCCTATATTAAGATAATGAGTTTTTACTATGTAAAGTCACAATAAATGTTACTGATTAAAGTAACAATAATGTATTTTAAGTTATATGTTAATATGAATGTTATCTCTTAATTCTAATTTTAATCATTTTATTAATTTAATTTTATGTTAATATCGATTATTAATTATTTTTCCGGTTCAATTCTATTTCCATTCTGCTTTATCTTTTTGTTTGTTATGGATAACTATTATTTTTACTTACTTTCAACTCCTTTTTGTAAAATATTTTTGTTCCTTGTTTAATAATTTGGTTTTTGTGTGATGGTAGTCCCAAATTCGTATTGTTTTGCTTTTTCATGGCAAATACGAAGATGAAACCACACACTCCATTTGTAGTTCCAAAGTATTTGGGACCTGAAGATTCTGCTTTGGTTCTACAAATTTCATTTGTATTCATATTATTCTTTTTTCCTTCCATGTTCAATGTACTATAAGTTATTAAATTCAATGGTTAATTTCAAATGGTTAATATTGTTTACTATAATTCAATTTAATTCTTTTATTGATAAAATCCATTGGTGAATCTTGTCTACTTTTAATGGTATTATATTAGCATTCAAATTATTATGCTGCTCCGCGCGTGTAATTATGAATGTATACAATTGATATTTAATTGATATCTTTTCATTTTGAATAGTCATAATGAATTTTTTCCTATTGTGGTATCTTATATATAATTAATATATAACATCCGTTGCTAATAGCAATTTTATATATATATATATATATATATATTATATATACATTTCGTCATATAGAGGTTTTTGAGTACACAATATTTGACAAATGAAAATTTTTCTAAATAGTTTTATCAGAAAAATAAAATCCTATATATTAAAGTTATATTAATTAATTAGTAAATTACCAATTAGTTAAATTAATCAATAATTGCTCCGGATAAGAATTAAATTTATATTTTCTTCGTTCTAAATTGATTTTTCTTGTTTTTCTTAGTTAGAAACTGCAAGGGGAAATAAATTCGACTAACAATGAAATTTTATTGGTTTTCTTTGATCTAACTTGTTTTTCTTATTTAATTAAAAACTACAAAAATATTTCTCCAATTCATAAATATTTATAAGTTAATACCTTTTATTTTTTTTTCGTTTAAACTTACTTTCTTCCGATCGAACAAGAATTTTTCCGACTTACTTTTCCGTTTTTCCAATTTAAAAATTTTTATAGGTTAATACGAAATTAATACATACTATTTTTTCCGACTAAACATGCCTTTTCTGATGAAACGGAAATTTTCCAAATGATATTTTCGTTTTTGCAATGTATTTAAGTTTTTATAGGTTAATACCATTTTTCCCGATTGAACAAAAAATTTTCCGACTGATTCTTCCGTTTTTCCAATTTATAAGTTTTTTATAGGTTAATGCGTAATGCAGTTTTTCCGACTAAACATGCCTTTTTTGATGGAACGGGAAATTTTCCGAATGATATTTTCGTTTTTCCAATTTACAAGTTTTTATAGAT
The DNA here is from genome assembly GCA_964019185.1 of Maratus speculifer. NCBI lineage: Eukaryota > Metazoa > Arthropoda > Arachnida > Araneae > Salticidae > Maratus > Maratus speculifer. The sequence goes on from OZ025303.1 coordinate 245,206,184, forward strand.
TAATACCATTCTTTCCGATCGAACAAGAATTTTTCCGACTGACTCTTCCATTTTTCCAATTTATAAATTTTTATAGGTTAATGCGTAATACTATTTTTTCCGACTAACATGCATTTTCCCATGGAATGGGAAATTTCCCGAATGATACTTTCGTTTTTCCAATTTATAAGTTTTTATAGGTTAATACCATATTTTCCGATCGAACAAGAATTTTTCCTACTGATTTTTCCGTTTTTCCAATTTAAAGTTTTTATAGGTTAATGCGTAATACTATTTTTTCCGACTAAACATGCCTTTTCCGATAAAATGGGCAATTTTCCGAATGATTTTTCCGTTTTTTCCAGTTTATAAGTTTTTATAGGTTAATAAAATTTTTCCGACTAAACATACTTTTTCCGATCGATCTGGGAATTTTCCGACTGATTTCTTCTTGGGGGGGTGTTGCCCCCCCCCAACCCCGCCCCCCCCTCGGGATTTACGCCCCTGCCAATTACCACTGACTTTGCTATCCTCCCTCGGTCTCATTTTTTCATTGTTTACATGCCTATCTTTACCTTTAAAACTTTTATACGTAACGGCGTAAGACTTATGTTTAGCGTCAAAATAATTGTCACATTCTTTAGCAATTTTAGAAGTTTCTAACCATTTACCTTGGTGAGTTAACCCAATATATGACGCAGTATCCTCATCTAACGTACTTACTAATTTATCAGTAACTATTAACTGATTGACCTTTTCATAAGAGTCAGCACCTCTAATCTTACAATAATTTTCCCATGTTGCTATTAAACGCGATACAAATAATACATGAGTTTCGTTCTGGTTTCTCTTAGCCTTCTTAAAATTTTCCAAACATGCCTTCGGTGTCGGCTCATGTTCCCTTAGAACTAACTCCTTTTTTTCCTCATAATTCTCCATTTGTTCCGTAGTCGTATAAATTAACAAATTATCCGCCTTATCTCCTAACATATTTAGTAGAATTTCGGCCTACTGGTTTTCCGGTACATTTTTAGTTTTGAACGCCCTTTCTAGACTGTTGAAAAATAAATTCCATCCCTCAGTCCCTTCCGGTACTTTGATAGATAGAGTTTTTACACTTTTGATCAATTTTTCTATGTTACTTTCATTATTATATTCCCTAGACCCATTGAAATTATTCGCCGATCCTTGCACCCTTAGTCTCTCCATTTCTAATTCATGTTCCATCCTTAATTTTTCAACCCTTTCTTCTCTTTCTAATTTTTCGCGTTCTAACATTTCCTGTTTTTCTTCACGCTCCAACCTTTCCTGCTTTTCTAACTTTTCGCATTCTAATTTTTCCTGTTTTTCTTCGCGCTCTAATCGTTCTGCAACAATAGCGTCAGATAATTCCTTAATAACCCCCTCGTCATACTCATCACTGTCCATTATCTTTTTCTTAAGCTGAATTCTAGTATCATCTTCAGCGAATTCAACACCCAATTCTTTGGCTATCCCCTGAAGATCAACCTTTTTTAGTTTCAATAAGAAAGCCATTCCTTCACCGATTGTTATTATCACCCCACAAGAATAGTTAAACTACCAAATTAATAGTTCCTAATTTTCTAACTTAGTACAGATACATCTCCACTTATTTTACTAATTAATACCCTTCAGATAATCAATGCATTTAATTTCTAATTAACCTACTGACTACTCTAACTTTCCTCAACCATTGATATCACATAATATACTTCCAATAAAACAAAAGGTAAAATAGTAATTCAATTTGACCACTATGCAATATAGATTCCAATTTATACACTTAGATAATAACATATAATTTACATAAAAATGCTGATACGTTGAAATTGAATAGAAGTATTGATGTCACTCAAAAAATCCACATAAAGGAAAATTGTATAACATGTATATATAAATTTCTACAATTATCCTCACTAAAATATTTTTAAATTCAATACTGGTTCTCACACTTAAAACAAATATAATATTTTGATCACAAGATCTTTACTTTTATTTTGCCTCACTATGGCTCTCTTTTGAGCCTTTTTTTTCACTATGGCTCTCTTTTGAGCCTTTTTTTCACTATGGCTCTCTTTTGGGCCTTTTTTTTCACTATGGCTCTCTTTTGAGCCTTTTTTTTTCACTATGCTTGTCAATTAAAATTTTAAGCAAATGCTATTATACACTCTTCAAACTAAAAAAATATTGCTTCATTTAAATATTACTTTAACAATAATTTAACTTTAAGTAAATTTAATTATTCCTTCCAACTACTACTAACACAATTAGTAAAAAAAAATATAGAGAGAAAGCCAATACTAGCTCAAGTTATTATGACCTTTCCTTAAAACAATAGCCAATATGGTTATTATCACTTTATAGGTAGGGAGTATTGATAAAACACATAAATAATATAGACAATTTACTTAAATTACTATTAATTATACAACAACAAATTTTGGTTCGAGATGTCAGCAGAAGGATATGATCAAAACACCTTACCTTATACTTTATTTGCTGGGCTACTTTTCTAATCACAGGTAGCTCCACGATGTAGCGGTAATATGGCACAACAGTTCAGTTTTTTCTAATACTGATACGGCACAGGCGCAACACTTTAGCACACACTCGACGATACGGCACGATATTTCAGCACACACTCGACGATCCGGCACGATACATTAGCACATGCTCGACGATACGGCACGACACTTTAGCACACATTCGATGATCCGGCACGATACTTTAGCACACTTTCGACGATATGGCACGACACTTTCGCACACATTCGACGATCCGGCATTACCACGCAAGAATTCCACTGGATACTCCGGCATTAACAGACTGCAACACGGCTCGCTGGTCACTGGTTTCAGGCGATTCTATCCCGACGCTGCCAACAATTTGTCGGACGTTCCTCTCAGTCCACACAACTTTGAAGAATGTCCGTGGTAGATATAGCTGCCACCACCGATATTACTAGGTGATATCGGTCACCCACTGTGAGGTTTGTGTAAATGAAGACTTACGCTGTCAAGTAACTGAATTATCAGTTTATTAAGAATATATGTACACACTAAATAAGCTATTTACAATTATATACAATTACCACTCGGATATAGGTGATTCGGTTCAACATTATATTATATACAGTAAAGATTGGCTGTGTGCTATTCCAATTACACTTTCCACCTCACACTCAATGCACGTTAAATTCACTTTATCGGAGCTCAACCTTGAGTCTCCCAACACAAGTATGCTCGGCCTGCACTACTCGGCCCAGAGCGCTAAACACTAGGACGTCAGTGTCCTTTGCTCACCAAAAAACGCACTGCTCATGCTCTTCCACACAGAGCACTCTCTAGGTCCGAAACCTAGGTACGGAATGACTTATCTGCGACAAACATGCCCTTCTCAACTCACTGGGTCACACGAATGCCAACCCCCTCTGGAGCTTCCTCATTGGGCACATTCCCCCACCCTTTCTTGCCTAGTGACATGCTGCTAATCTGCTGATCATCCGCATACCTCACTGACAGATGGACATGCCTCTGAGCAATCACCTTTTTCTCTTGTTCACCACTTGCATGGGATTATCTGTCAATTCCCCTTTCCACAAAGAAGGAATGTCACCTTGGAAATTCTTATACACAGCCATACAATACGACATATAGAAATAGAGGAATAGTAGAAATTCCATTCTTTAGCCGAGGTGGCCTCAGAACCTGACATTTTTATTGTCATATTTGTCGTATATTGTATATCTGCGGCTTCCGGTAATAACCAGGTAAGGCACATTTTTAATATTTTGAGTATTTAACGTTTAAAATTTTCAAATGTCTTTTTATCATTACTTTTTAAAAATATATTAGAACTTAATAATTTTCACTCCATTCAATTAGGATATAAGAACCTCTTTTTTTGCCAAAATGGTTATATAAAAATGGTTTTTATTAATTGAGAACCAATTAATTTTTTTTTTAATTTTTAACCCGGGAGAACGCGCGCTTACTCAAGGCATGAATGATTTTAACTTTGCTACCAATAAAATCAAATTATAACAGTCACATTATTGAGACGGAAACAATACTTACAAATTTTGCGATAAAATAAGTTGAAGATTACTTTAAAAAATTTAGTGGTTACAATTGTAAAAACCATACGCACTCCGCGTCTTTTAGGCCCTGTGCGCGTCCTCCCCGGTTAAATGAAAATTTATAGTCGCCCTATGACGGGAAGTATTAGATTTTCATTTTTCAGTACTTTGGCAGATGAAAGAACTCTTTTTAAAATTACATTTTTCCAAATTATCTGATCTTTTCAAAAATGTGCTTTATTTGGTTATTACCGGAAGCCACAGGTAAATGATAATTTATACTTATAATATTAATTGCTGCCCTCGCTTAAATGCATACCGCATTTAAATGCATAGAATTCAGTGAAAACTATGCAATTAAGCGGGAAACACACTACATTATTCAAAATTTGGATGATTAAACTCATTCATATAAGAATATGAATTTTCTAAATATGTGTATTGTATATTTAAAAAATATCGTTGCTAAGAGAATAATATGACTTACAAGGAAGGTCTCCATACGGGCATACTCAGAAAAATCTGAAAAAATTACAGAATGTTCTTCTCCTACAGTTATATATGTTTATAAAAAAAAATTCGGCGGAACCTCCTTATAACGTCCGTAAAAAAATAATAAAAATTTCGTTTATTTGGCGATTTATCTCCGGTTGGCGAAAAAACGAAATTTTTAAAAATACGCTTTTACGCTTCGAATACTTTTTAAAGAAAAAACTTTCTATGTTCAATTTATTTAAATATGTTTAGTTTTCCATTTTTACTTTACTTTAAGTGTAATTTTGACATATACGTTTATATGTACTTATAAGAAAATGAAATTAATATATTTTATCATTTAAAACACAATTTAAATTGATTAAAATTGTTCCAATTTGAAAAATACACTGTTAAAAATCTGCTGCATTTTGTTGCAACACGGTTACTTGGCCGTGAAATGGAGCTTTCTCATTGGTTGGAATAGAGATATTATATACAAGCGGTGGAGTGCGTTGCAACAAAATGCAGCAGATTTTTAGCAGTGTATGAGACGGTCAATTGACCGTGCTATGGAGCATTCTCATTGGTCAGAAGAGAGATATTCTATAAAAGTAGTGGAGTGACGTTGCAGTTAATGCTGCAGATTTTTAACAGTGAAGTCAATTAAAATCAATTTTCAGATTCGTTAAAATCGTCTGCTTTTGGCGAGGAAATGCACTGCTCGCCAAATCCCGCGTCGCTTTCAGCTTTTCACGCCAATTATTCCAAACTATTTTATTTTTTTACATATTTAATAATGTAATTCCGCCGCTAATTTTCACTGATCCTTTATTACCTACATGAGTAGTTTAATTCGTATTTTTTTTCAAAAAATTCTGAGTATGCCCCCAATGGAGACCTTCCTTGTTAGTAAAAAGTACACAGTGTAAGGTTAGGTATAGCTCGCTATTCTACAAATATCATGAATGAGTATGCCATAGAAGTTCAAAGAGATATGAAGTCAAAATAATATTAAATATGGCTATTCTCTATAACACTTTTTAAAATCTTATTCTTATCTATTTACAATGAACTTAAATTCGGTACTGATAACTAGTTGGATGTGCCAATCCCTAAACTTTCTTCTATCTCATACGTACATTTTAATATTTCAAAATTTAGTTACGCATGTTAATGCGTTAATATTATTAATTCAATACTATACCAACTTATGATTTGCATCTTAAATTTCTGCTTCTGTCAATTAAACGGAATAAAAACGAGTTTCCGTTTCTGCACTAGCCGATGAACAGTAGAACGATGGTCAGATTTTTTTTCAAACTCAGGAAGGATCTACTCGCCATAATCCAAAAAAAATCACACTCAAATAATTTAGTTCAGTTCTATGCATAACTTCATACATTTTTACTTTCTTCTATCTTTACAAGAAGAAAGTATTGGATTCATGAAAATTTTCGACTTCCGGTTTTCGACGGATTTATAAATTTAAAAGGTCCTGAATACGTTTTGACTATTTTTAGAAAATGTCTGTCTGTGAGTCTGTCCGTCTGTCTGTGAGTCTGTCTCTCTGTCTGTGAGTCTGTCTGTCTGTATGTGACAAAAAATTTGTGGGCGCTCTATCTCAAGAACTAATGCTCGAAATTTAATAAAATTTTATATTCAGTTAGACCTTGATATTAATTAGTGCCTATTGGTTTATGGTGAAAATTGGCCTGCAGGTGGCACTGCTATACTACGTTTTTCATGATTTTCAAGATTGCTATATCTCAAGAACTAATGCACAGAATTTCACCAAACTTCAGATTCTGTGACTCCTTGATATACATAGACGCTGATTAAGTTTTGGTGTAAATTAGCCAGCAGATGGCGCTGCTATGCCACGTTTTTCATGATTTTCATGATAGCTATATCTCAAGAACTAATGCACAGAATTTCACCAAACTTCAGATTCCGCAATACCTTGAGATACATAGCCGCTGATAAGGTTTTTGGTGTGAACTGCCCTATAGGTGGCGCTGCTATGCTACATTTTGCACGATTTTTGCGATAGCTATATCTCAAGAACTAATGCAGAGAACTTCATCAAATTTTACATTCTGTTACACTAGAATATATAACATAATTAGACGCTGATTACATTTTGGTATTAACCTTGCAACAGGTAGTGCAGCAATGCTGCATTTTGCACGATGTTTTCGATAGCTATATCTCAACAACCAACGCACAGAATTTCATCAAACTTCAGGTTTTGTTACAAAATGACATATAACATATAATTACAGGATGATTACGTTTTGTTATAAATCCTTCAACTGGTGGTGCTGCTGTGCTATATTTTACACGGTTTTTTTAAAACAAGCTATATCTCAAGAGCTAATGCACAGAATTTCATCAAACTTCAGATTCTTTTACACCATAACATAATTAGACGCTTTTTTACGTTTTGGCATAAATTGTCCAAGATATGGTGTTGCTGTGCTACGTTTTGCAAATTTTTTGTTATAACTATATCTCAAGAACTAATGGACGAAATTCCATCAAATTTCAAATTCTGTTAGGTCTTTACATAAATAGATGCTTATTAGGTTTTAGTATAAATTACCCAACATGAGGCACTACTAAGCTCATTTTTTCAGAATATTAATTAAATTTTGCGTTTTAGGCTTTTCGGATACCAGAATCTCATTAGGCTAGGTCAAATGTTCGAGGAAATTCGATAGTGGGTAACTTTGGGGTCACCACGTTTTTTTTTTTTTTAAATATTAAAATGTACTTATGAGATAGAAGAAAGTTTTGGGATTGACACATCCAACTAGTTTAATGGTAAAATAATAAAAATGGCACAGATATCGCGATTATAGCGCCTCCTTCCGGCGGATTTTTTTCAAAATCAAGGAGGGTCTGGTGACCATAGTCAAACACTTATACAAAAAATTTCATCCAATTCTGTGCATAACTTCATACTTTTCTGTAGTAAAATATTGAAAATGGCACAAAAATCACTATTGCAGCTCCCCCTTCCAGCGAATTTTTTTTTCGAATTCAGGGCGGACCAACTACGATAGCCATGCACTTACACAAAAAATTTGGTTCAATTCGATGCACAACTTCATACACTTTTATACGGTAAAATATTGAAAATGGCACAAAAACTGTTATTGCAGCGCCCTCTTCCGGCGGAATATTTCAAAAGGGAACGAAAACCCGCTTGCCACAGCCAAAAACATTCACAAAAAATTTGGTTCAATTCTATGCATATCTTCATACACATTTTAATGGTAGAATGACGATAGACGGACACACACAGAGACACACGGACAGACAGACATTTCGCAGAAACATGTTTTTTGGAATATCTGACCCCTAAAATGTGTTAAACCGTCGACCTGCTGTTTCTTAAATCTGCTGTTTTTAACACATTCGCTGCTGATCACGCGCCAGCGCGTGATATGGCGCCAACGTTAAGGGACCACTCAAGCGCCAGCGCGTGATTTGGGGTAATGTCCAATAGCCAGTCATGTGCTGGGGAAGCTGGACGTTTCGGTCCCGCCATTTCGGTCCTGCCATTTCGGTCCCGTCGGTTCGGTCCCGAGACATTTCGGTCCCGAGACATTTTGGTCCCAAGACGTTTCGGTCCCTAGACATTTCGGTCCCTAGCCATTTCGGCCCCAAGACATTTCGGTCCCTTCTCCAGCAAAATGAAATTTTGTTATAAAGACATAATTTTACAGGGAACATCATTTTATAGGGTTTTTTAATTGAAGGCCATAAACTTTTAGTATAATGCGATTATAAATGCCCGAAAAACGAACATACGTATAACTCTTATCCAAAATATTATAATTCCCACAATTTTTGTATGGTAATCCTAATCATAAATGGTAATCCTAATGGTAATTGGTAATCCCAATTCTCAAAACAGTTAATAATTTTATATAAAAATCAAATTAATATTTTATTAAATATATTTATTAATTGATAACATTATTAGTTTACATAATGAATTTTATTTTAAAATAAACTCAATACATAATCCACTTTATATTCAATACATCATTATATTTCCAAGTAGTTCTAAACTGAAATTTATTTTTACTTGTTTATTTATTGTATATTTAAAATTACAGAAATTTAAAGCATTTAGTATAGTTAAAAATAAAACTAAAATAAGATTTTTTTTCTAGCAGCGAAAAGGTATTACAAATAAATAAATAAATAAATAAAAGCTTAGTTTTGTCACTTAAAAATTTAAAATAAAATTTTTAAAAATATTATTATATTACATTTTAATATATTTTATATATAATATTTATATTATTATATTTATATAAAATATTTATATTATTTTATTTTAAAATATTATTATATTAATTTTATGTAAATAAAAAAAATAATCATCTTATTAGAATGAAATAGGCCCAGTTTCAATAAAATTAACTCACAAAAATTGTCTTCATGGCGTGAGAAGTCTGTTAAAAAATGCAATCAATAAATACTATTATTATTGAAAAAAAAAGTGGTGAAGGCAAATTTCTAAAAACAAGTTTTTTTCATAGCATGCCCAGTTATGAAATCATTATTGCTTTCGCAATGTTAATAATGGAAAGTAACTTAACTTAATTGAAAACAAATTTATAAGATGCAACTTTGTATTATAAAAATAATAAGAAAAAAAAAAAATGTTCTTCAATAAATACATCTCATTTCTGAATTATCAAAGGAGAGGGTGGTTTGAGAAAATATGTATATATTACAACTTATAGCTGTCAAATTGAATTATTAAAAACATTTATTATTAAACTAATTAGAAGAAAAAAGCACAGTTTTTTTATTTTTTAATTAATGCTAATTTAAAGGTTCTAAAAATTGTACCTAAACAGCCGCAAAAAATTTATGGCAGTTTATATAAAATACATTTTAGTTTATAGTAGTTTATAGAAGTTTATATAAAATACTGATAATAATAATTAATAATAAAATTTAAAATATTTATTCTGATTAATAATAATACTACTAAAATCAAAAGACAATATCCCCTAAACTTATATCACATTGTTTAACCAAACAAAATTTTCAGCTCGCTGTGATTTTATTATCACGAGTTATAAATGTTTAAATTTATCGGACTCGTACATTCAATTTTTTATAAAACGTCTGGGGAGGGAAGGGGAGAATTAAAAAAAATTAAAAAAAGGCCCGAATAATGTTGAACTTTTACCATTTGGTAGGCCCACATCAATTAGAATCCGACTTATAAGGTGGCGAGCAAAGAAATAACAAGGGACCGAAATGGCAAGGGACCGAATTGTCTCGGGACCGAAATGTCTTGGGACCGAATTGTCTTGGGACCGAAATGTTTCGGGATCGAAATGTCTCAGGACCGAAACGGCGGGACCGAAATGGCGGGACCGAAGTGTCGTGTACCCTGTGCTGGCGCGGGACAATCTTTCACTGCTTCTTTGTTATAAAAAGTAAATCGGCTTCTGGGAAAAGCCCACTTCTACAGTGCGACATTAATTATACCACATCGTCACGTAAGTGGCAGCGAACGTGTTAAAAGCATCAAGGACTATAATAATTAGTACAGCTTCTGCAGTTTGGCAAATATTACAGGTCAATTCTTGTGAGGATACGTAATGTCTCTTTGTAAACCCATTATTAGCTCTAGAGGAGGGGGCGAAATCGCCTCTTTGGTCCGCCATTGCATACTGGCTGAATTGATCTCAGACCGAACATTTAACTTTTATATCGTTCTTGGATATATTCAACTTGTTTTACTTTTGCGTTGGAAGTTTTGGTCCGTGCTTATCTCCTGAAATGACGAAGTCTAAGCCAGGCCCGACTTGGAAAAAAACCAGAATGGTTCGGTAAAAGCTCAACAGGAAAATATCGGAATACGACCCGACCCAGTTCTGAAAGCATGAAGACCTCACCCAGTCCCAGACGAGAGAATTAAAGTTTTCTCAGGCTGCGCCGGCTTGAGTTTAGGTCTAACTCCTTTGCCATTTAATGTCGTCTTGCAGGCCCTTTATAGGGCTCAAATGAGGGGGTTATCACCCCATTACTGCCCCCCCCCCTATATCCATCAGTGAAAAATTATACTTTTATATTTTCATCTTAAGCAAAGTATAATCATGCTGACCATCACTATTATAATCAGTGCTGTATTAGTTTGTTGATTGCTTTTATTTATTTATTCATTTTTTTTTCTATGCATTTAGAGGAAATACTTTTTAAAAAGTTTTTTTCTGTATAGAACATTTTTTATATCTTACTGTTGTAGCAATAAATGGACATTTTTATTCTAAAATAAAAGAAAAAAAATCAATGAAATGGATTTTTTACTAGGTCGTAGACTGGGCTTGGAACTTCATTGTTAGCCTTATCTGAGGTATGCGTTTTAGGTAGATTTCGTATGAATAACTACCTATTGCGGTTTCTCCTATGTTGGAATTTCTGATAATTTTTACAGATGTACGCCGATCATGTCCCCTAGACCCCAAAATTACCACCAGTAAAAAATTTTATACATATATATTGGTCTCTCTCTCTATATATATATATATCTTTATATATTTAAATCTTCTGTGCGTGTGTATGTCACTGAACTCTTCCTAAACGACTGGACCGATATTAATGAAATTTTTTGTGTGTGTTCCAGTGGATTCGAGAATCGTTTAGATTCATATTTCAACGAAATTGATTCAGTACTTTTTTTAGTAATTAGGCAAAAACTAATAAATAGGGTAACATCCCCAATAATTGGCACATTAAGGATTTGTCTTTATACTTACTTCTATTTTCATTACCAAGAAATAAAATATTTACTTGCAAATATTTTTAATTCAAAGAGTGCATATATGCGCATCTATTTTGCCCGCTAAAAGCAAAAATATTTGAAAAAGTATTTTTATAAAAATATATTTATAAAAAGTTGCTGTAATCACCAGTAATTGGCAATTAGATTTTTACACATTTAAAGTAACCCTTTTCAGCTAAACAAAACTATTGTCAATTAAAACTTAAAACATACTATAAATCAGATAATAATAAATTGAAATGCATGCCTTTCTTAAGCCAGAGAGGAAGCATTTGCAACAAAAATGGCTAATTTGATTCAAGCCATAATTATTTCTCTTTCTTAGGCCCTATTGTCATCTAGTTGCATAAATCAAAGTTATAATCTGTAAAGTAAATGAGCATATAACTGGTATATGCTCTTGCATTTTTAAAAGACTGGATATAAATCTTATTTTAGGACATTTTTGTAGGATGTGCCAATCACTGGTGCCTGCCAATTACTGGGGATGTTACCCTATGTGATATTTAGCTAATTAAAAGTGTTGAATAAGTTCGCAGAATAGAAAGCGGGCGAAATGGCCGAGTGGTCTAAGGCGCTAGATTTAAGCCCTGGTTCTCGAAGAAAGAGATCGTGTATTCGAAGCCAACTTCTGACATACGTGTATGATTTACAATAATTTTTCCTGTATTATAATTTTAATTAACCGACTTCAGAAAATCGTTAACATTTAACTAAAAAGAGAAAAATAAACTTTTCTATCAAAAATTGATCCGACTTCAAAAACTACTGCAAAGTGAAAAAAAATTTCCTTACATAATTGTAATAAGAAATTAAATTAAATGCGTAGTATTTATCATGCGTATTATTATATTTATGTACATTTATTTGATTTTTTGGAATCGGTGCCAGGATGACGTCTGCCGGGTCCGCTAGTATATATGTATGCATTTATATATCACTTTTTTATGGACACGATAACTTCTATAATTCTGCTCCAATCTCCTACTAACTGATACATAAAATCGAGGGGTATAAAATCTAGGTCAAGTTCGTTAATGGGCAAAATCGGATCAAGGGAGTGGAAATAGGTAGGGTTTTTGTGAAAACCGAAAAAACGCTGTAACTCCTAAGTTAAAATATATATCGAATCAGTTTAAAATTTATATTACTTCTAAAAAATGGGCCAAAAGATTACACATGACAGATTTTTGAAAAAATTAAAAATGGGCTCAAGTGGAAAAAAAAAAAAAAAAAAAAGGTTTTTGATAGAAAAAAATATAACTTTGTCAAGCCTCAAGATATCAGATCCAATTAAATTATTTTATAAATGTTCTCAAAATTATCTAAACCTTTTGTGTTTACAAGTTTTTGGCAGGACTAACTCTTACCGATAAAAAAAAAAAAAATTAAAAACGAAAACAAAAAGTGGGGATGGAAAAAGAAAATCAATCATAACTTCATCAATTCTTAAACTATCAAATCAAATTAAATTTATTTTACATCTTCTCAACAATATCTAAAACTTTTGTACTGACAAGTTTTTCATAAGACCAATTCTTATAGCAAAAATAAATTAAATAAAAATAGGGGTTGAAGAATAAACCTCAAATCCAAACTGCTTATATTCTGACTCATTTTAAAATTCATTCATGATTTTAAAAGCATCCAAATAGCAGGTCCTCTTATTTATTAATTATATAATGTGATGTATTGGCCAGTTTTTTGTTAAAGCCAGAATTTTTTTCAAAAAAGGATGCTAAAATGGGTATTTTGAACAGAATTTCTCGAAGCGATCGTGATTGAAAATTGAATAAGTATTCAAATAACAAATTGCTTTTTTTCTGACACATTTTTAAATCCATTTTCGCTCTCAAACGCATCCAATTGACAAGCTCTCTTATTTAGGAAATGTATAATATGCCGTATTGGTCATTTTTTGATAAAGGCAGAATTTATTTAAAAAAAAGTTGTCAAAGGGGGCACTACTTCGCACAAAATTTCCGGAAGCGATCTTGATTGAAGAATTGAGGATGCATTCAAAAAACAAATTGCTTACTTTATGACTCATTTTTTAATTCAATTTGGCTTTCAAACGTATTCAATTGAGAGTTTTTTCTTATTTAGATACTATATTATGTGCGGCATTGGTCGATTTTTTAATAAAGTCAGAATATATTTCAAAATATGCTGTTGAAATGGGCATTTGAGCCAGATTTCGCTTAAAAGGATTTTGATAAAACCAATTCTTACAGAAAAATGAAACTAAATTTTTTTCACAATCGGCCAAATAAAGTTGTTAAACTGAATTTATTTCTATTTTATTTTTTATTGTTGAAATGAGCACTTTTAGAAATCTACCTCCACCTATAGGCCAAGCCGACAGGGATTTTTTGAATAGCAAGAGGCTGTCATTCACTGACACAATTGGATTGTTACAATGTTGTTAAATTGCTCTACAGTACCACAGATCAACTTCAAGATAAGAAAAAAAATGTTACCTTAAAACTCCAAGTACACAGAAAATGTCGTGAGTACAATACATAAGTAAAAGGATGGTATAACATAACAGTAATTCATAGTAGTATCTGCTTATCAAAAACCTGACAAAAGCAACTATAAGTTAACAACAAAAATCAAAATAGTATGATTTTACTGAGGTGTTCTGCTGTTGTTGAACGACTTTTAAAAAAAGTATAGAGCAATCAAGGGCTAGAAACCGGGAATATTTGAGCGCACCACTACATTGAAAACATAATAGACAATGGCGAAACATGAATTCAGAGATTTTGGACACCAGATTAGAATTGTGAACAACAAGCACACAATATTCCTATAATTCATGTTAAAATTTTTAATTATGTGCTTAAACAAGTCAGGACCTGTTGTATTTCTAAAAAAAAATTCGCATTTTATTTATTTTTATTTTTTACTCCTTTTATCGTCCGTGATCCCTTAGCTTTCCTGCAAATTTACTATTGAACTCTTCTAATGTGCATAATATTTCTATACGCATTATATGCTACGGATACTACTATATGTTTGGGTAAAATTAGACCCTAAAAAGCATATTTTCAGTTGAGGTTAGGGGGGTTGGGACTGTCAGGATTTTTATGAGCTGATACTATTTAGAATTACTGTTGTATGATATTATTCTTTTTCTTTTACTACATTGTATTAATGTCTTCTTCTATGTATTTGGATTTTTGAGGAAACATTTTTCTTATTTTGAAGTTAATCTACGGTATTGCTGTTGGATAGCTTTATATGGTCAACCAAATTTTATCAATGAATGAGAGTCTCATGCTATTTAAAACCGCATACCTCGGATAAGGCAAACAATGAATTCTCAAGTTATTTGAGATAAAAGCACCTTCGATCAAAAATGTAAACCTTTTCTTTTTATTCTCTCGTTGACAACTGAGAGAGAGCTAGTTCTAGTGTGGACTCCAAGGTACGTGGTCACTTCTTCCCTGAATAGTTTTCCGACGAACACTATATTGAGATGCTTACAAGAGTTTGAAGCTCTTGGCGCATCGAGCCGGTGCAAGAGGGATCCTCGATAAATCATTTTAGTTAGCCTAGTGTGAGATTGATATACATACAGCTTTTGTTCTACTTTTACTTTTCTTTATCTAGTTTCTTTCCTTAATTCGTTATTTAACATGGTTAATGATCAGATTAATAATATAAACTAGGAAATGTACGCATAAAAATTCGAAGCAGAGGAAGCAACAAGCTGGAAACTGCACGTGAAGGGTAGCAAATGAGGTGCATTCGTACAATAACGAATTTTTAATAATATTCAGATCTTGCTGTTATAGTAGACAATACTTTGATTGGAGTACTATAGTGATCAAAATCTTTTTTGTGTTCCTGTAAATATATAGGTGGTAACTTTTATTACACCTCAGCAGCGTATATCATATGAATAAAATGTGAAATAGTTTAATATAATTAAAACGATCCCCAAACAATGTTTCCTCGTATATCTTTATGTAGTGAAATACTTTTGTGCGGCCCTATAATTTAATAATAAATATTTTTTCCATCACAGACTATACAGAATGTATATTTTAGTTTATATATACTTCATACCTTCATGTCAGTTCTATTATATTCGAAAAATTTAACATCATTAAAATACACTTGAAACTACTTTTTCCTGTTGATCGTAACGTAATGGAATACTTTTGATTGTCCCTCTAATTAAACTGCACGATGTAAAATAACTCGACAAAAATACACTAAAAGTATATATTTTAAATATCGTGCGATTTGGTTGGACGGTTTTTGCTTTATGTGCTAGCAGACAGAGTGAACGAGGAATATAGGTGTTAGCTACTTATATAATTACGAACGCACCTAAAATCATTCAAATCTATAGTACACAGTATTTCGGATGCAGCATTGTAGCCAAAATCTTTTGTGTGTATTTGTAAATACTACCTGCTTTCTTTTATACAGGAAATAACTTGTAGTATTCCTCAGCAACGTATATTAATCTCATAAAATGTTAAATAGTTAATTTCAATTAAAACGCACACCAAAAAATTTTCTCCCTATACCATTATGTAATGGAATACTTTAGTATGGCCTTGTAAATCAATAACAAATGTTCTTTGCACGACAGATTGTGCAAAATTTATAAAATAATATGTACAGTAGAACCCCGCAAATTCGGACCCCGTAAATCCGGATCTCCGGATAATCCGGATCGGTTTGGTCGATTATTATTTTTTTAAGTTTAAGAAGTGATCGGCAAATTTCCATAAAATAAATTTATTTGAGCCTCATATGCTGAATAAATAAGCATTTTCTGAAATCTTTTTGGAAGAATGCCTCAAGCTTTCTTATTTAAATTCTTTAATGTTATCTATGAAAGGAACAAATACACATCATTTAAGCTTTGCCAATTTTAGTTTTCACAGTTTTCTATTTAATCCATTTAAAAATGTCATCAAAAGCTCAATGCTTAACAAAGTTTTACTCAGAACATTGCAAGAAAGTAAAGTAAACTAGTCCTTATAGACATACTGACTGATAAGGATCGCGATCCGATCTTTGTCAGCCAGTCCATAGGTCCTCTTGGGACCGTTTCCTTGTCTTCGTCTCAAAACCAAAACCCTTCTACAAATCACATGCGGAAAATTGAAATAGAGCGAGGAATAAACGAGAATGCTCAAGAGAATGCGGGACCATGCGACCCGCAAAACTGGCAGAATAGGACAAATTTTATATTTACAAAGTAAACATTTTTACTGTTTGTAAATATTGAATATGTTCAATGTAAAGATGATTTTCTATAAGTATGTTTTATTTTATTTCATCGGTTCACATTCTCCGGATAATCCGGATTTTCGACAATCCGGATTAGTCCTGGTCCCAATTAATCCGAATTATCGGGGTCTACTGTCCTACATCGATGCATATCAGTTTTATTATATTCGAATAAGTGCAACACCATTAAAATGCATTTGAAACTTTTTCCCTCATTGATCGTAATGCAACGGAATACTTTTGATTGTCCCTGTAATTGATCTATGCACCAATTTAATAAAACGCGAAACGACTCGACAAAATTATGTAATAATTATATATTTTAAATTTCAAACGATTCAGTTGGGTAGTTTTTGCGTTGTTATATGTGGACAGACGGACGGATTGAAGGATAACTATAGGGGCTATGTATGTGCATAATTACGAACACACCTAAAAATGACCTGGCGTACTCTATACGCCGCTTCTCCAAAATTGCACTGTAACAAGCCAACAATTGCACTGTAATCACACTGTTACAAGCCCCTCAAACTAAAGGTTATTCTCAACTGCTCTGATCAACAAGTGCAAAAAGTTTTGACAGATTTACAAGTTCATTTTAGGTAGATTTCGTATAAAATATTACCTACTGCGTTTGCACCAATGTTGGAGTTTCTGAAAATTTTTTGCAGATCTACGCCGATCATGACCCCTAGACCTCAAAACTACCATCAGTAAAAAAGTTTATCTCACTTTTTTATGGACACGATAACTTCTATATTTCTGCACTAATCTCAACTAAACTGATACATACAATCAAAAGGTATATAATCTCGATTAAGTTCGTTAATGAGCAATTTCGGACCAAGGGAGTCGTAATAAGGGGCGTTTTTGTGAAAGCAGAAAAAACCGCATAACTTCTTAATGAAAATAGATATCGAATCAGTTTAAGGTTTATATTACTTCTAAGTAATGGGCCAAAAGTTGATGCATGACAGATTTTTGATAAAGTTAAAAATGGGCTCAAGGGGCAAAAAATAGGGGTTTTGGGAGAAAAAAAGTTATAACTTTGTCAATTTTCAACATATGATATCCAATTAAATTTTTTATAAATGTTCTCAAAATTATCTAAAACTTTTGTACTTACAAGTTTTTGACAGAACCAACTCTTCCCGGAAAAAAATATTGAAAACGAAAACAAAAAAGAAGGTGGATAAAGAAAAAAAATCCATAACTTCGTCAATTCTTAAACTATCAAATCCAATTAAATTTATTTTACATCTTCTCAATGATATCTACAACTTTTATACTGACAAGTTTTTCATAGGACCAATTCTTATAGCAAAAATAAATTAAACAATAATAGGAGTTGAAGAAAAAAACCTCAAATCCAAACTGCTTATATTTTTACTCATTTTTAAATTAATTTTTGATTTTAAACTCATTTGTATAGCAAGTCTTCTTATTTAGAAATCTTATAATGTGATGTATTAGCCAGTTTCTTGATAAAGGTAGAATTTATTTCAAAAAAGCTGCCAAAATGAGTATCTTGAACAGAATTTCCCGAAGTGATCACGGTTGAAAATTGAGGTATTCAAACAACAAATTACGTTTTTTCTGACTCATTTTTAAATCTATTTTTGTTCTCAAATGCATCCAATTGGAAGGTTCTCTTATTTAGGAACTGTGTAATTTGCCGTATTGGTCAGTGTTTTAATAAAGGTAAAATATATATTTTTTAAAAAAGCTGTCAAAGTGGACACTTCGCACTAAACTTCCCGAAGCGATCGTGATTTAAGAATTGTTGATGTATTCAAGTAACAAATTGCTTAATTTATGATTCATTTTTAAATTCAATTTTGCTTTCAAACGCATTCAGTTGTCAGTGTTTTCTTATTTAGAAACTATATAACGTGCTGTATTGACCGATTTTTTAATAAAGTCAGAATATATTTCAAAATATGCGGTCAAGATGGGCATTTTGCCGAATTTCACTTAAGATGATTTTGATAAAACTAGTTCTTACAGAAAATTGAACTTCACAATTTTTCAAAAGTAGCCAAATACAGTTGTTAAACTGGATTTATCTATAATTCTATTTTATTTTTTGTTGTTGAAATGAGTATACTTCGAAATCTACCTCCGCCTATAGACCAAGTCGACAGGGATTTTTTTAATGGAAATATATAAAACTGGAAGGCCTGATTCTGGAAGGGATTTGACATCGAAATGTATTTTTCATTTTTTTTTTTTAAATAAATATATTAGATCTTGAGTTATAAGTGATTTTAAGCACGCGACAAAGACTTTTTCACCCTTTCTTGAATGGTTATTTGTCTTCCGCGCGGATATTTGGTTTAACAATATTTTTTTCTGAAAAGTAGTATAGTAATGGGGGTTCCAGCCCACCGGGTGGAGGGTGGTGACCTCTGCATGCTGCTTGAAGGTCATCGGGTGTTCGAGCTGTAAGAGGGGGGTGGGGTGAAGGTCATCGGGCGTCACGCAAGGTTAAGATGACGTCATCTTAGAGGATGAGTGTGTTTTAGATAAGAATTTTTTTTTAATTTTAAGCGGGAATTTTAGGGAGTTAGAATTTTTTTCGGCGTACTATTATAGTATGAGTTTGTTATTTAATTTTAATGCGGGGACTTTAAAATTTTCGGTGCACTTTCGTTTAAGATAAGAATTTTTTTTAAGTTTAAGCGGGAATTTTAGGGAGTTAGAATTTTTTGTTGTGTTATAGTACGATGATGTTTTTTTTTTAATTTTAATGCGGGGACTTTAAAATTTTCGGTGCACTTTAGTTTTAGGATTTATTTATTTTTTTTTTTTTTAATTTTAATGCGGGGACTTTAAAAATTTTCGGTGCACTTTAGTTTAAGGATTTATTTTTTTGATTTTAAGCGGGAATTTTAGGGAGATTGATTTTTTTTTTTTTTTTTTTTTTTTTTTTTTTTTTTTTTCACCGTGTTCTTTGATGAGGGGTTAAGCGGGTATTTGGGGACACAGAATGTTTTTTTTTTTTTTTTTTTTTTTCTATACTATTATACGAGTGGTTTTTAATTTTAATGTGGTGACTTAAAAATTTTCAGTTTGGTATAATTTAAGAGTTTATTTTTTCATTTTAAGCGGGAATTTTGGGGAGATTGATTTTTTTTATTTTATTTTTTAACGTGTTTTAAATAAGGGGTTAAGCGGATATTTTGGGGACACAGAATATTTTTTTCTGTACTATTGTACGAGTGGTTTTTAATTTTAATGTGGCAACTTAAAATTTTTAAGTTTAGTGTAATTTAAGAGTTTATTTTTAGATTTTAAGCAGAAATTTTGGGGAGATTGATTTTTTTTTTCACTGTGCTGTTACATGATGAGTTAAGTGGGTATTTTGGGGGAAATTATTATTTTAGACTAATCATATGCGAAGAATATATATATTTTTTTTTCGGGGGTTGCTATTTTAATAAAGAACTAATTAAGAAGGGTTCATTCATGGTGAATTAATGAATTATTTTTTTAGGAGTAATTTTGTTAAGATTGAATTATTTTTTCATTTTTTGGAGTTTTTAGCGGATATTAATGTTTAATAGGGGGACTTTAATTTTTTTGCAATGAAATTGACGTGCGCTCGTCGATCTAACCGTTCGGAGTTTAAAGTTTTCTTCAAATCATGTGTGAATATTGGTTTAGAATTTCTTAGAATGACTTCCACTACTTTTATATCTATCCATTATCATAAATAACACATGCTGGTAATGGGATTTTGGGAATAACAATTTTGAATATTTATTTAATGAAGGAACTTTAAAATTATTTCGAGTACTATTTTTAGTCAACTATGTTATACACTTGATATTTCAGAATAGTTAAAAAATAACTTTAAAATTTGAGTAAAAAAATATGTTTCAAAATGGGATTTTACGTACTAACATTTATTTGCGCTCGTTGACCTAACCGTTCGGAATCTGTGGTTTTCTTCATGGAAAATTTAATTGAATTGATTATTATTATTTTGTGTGTTGTATGTATGTGTATGTGTGGGTGTTGTATGCATGTATGTGTGTGAATGTATGTTTGTGTGTTGTATGCGTGTGTGTGTGTGAATGTATGTTTGTGTGTTGTATGCATGTGTGTGTCTGTGTGTTGTATGTATGTTGTATGTATGTGTGTGTGTGTATGTATGTATGTATGTGTGTGTTGTATGTATGTACATGTTGAATGTATGTGTGTGTAATTTTTTTTTGCCGATAGGTGTGATCTTTAGCTGAAAGTGACCTAGGGTCAAAACTTTTACCCAGGAATCGCCACGGGGAGGCAGATCACATGATTCCTGTATTGCACACTTTCACATACATTATTTCGAGCGATATTTTTAGTGAGCCATAATATGCAATTGAATTTGTAGAATAATTAAAAAAATAACTTTAAAATTTTAATGAAAGAATGTTTCAAAATGGAATTTTACGTACTAACATTTAATCGCGCTCGTCGGTTTTTACTGTTTGGAGTCTATCATTTTCCTTTAACCTTGGAAAACCTTGCGTTAATAAGGATATTTCAGAAAGACCCCCACTTTGGGTACTCTTTTAAAATAATATTTGTAATAAGATGTGTTCGCGCGTGTCGACCTAACTGTTTGGAGTATCAACATAAAATCAACAAATTAATACAAAATATTTCTCACGATAAAAAACGAAATATTAAAATCGCCAACTCAAAATGAAATCTCATGCAATTAGAATAAAAACATTTAAAAAAATCGCCAAATTAAAAGATTATTCTTATCTCACAATAAATATTCTGAAAGACCTATTCAAAAATTCTAGATGAGATTAAAGTTTTTATTCAAAATTCAAATAAAACTTCTTAAGTTTTGACATGTCACTAAAAATTTAAAGCAAACATTTTTTCAAAGTATAATTATCAAAGATTAATTTTTCTAATAATTAACTCGTGTAAAGATAGTTCAAAGTGCAATGATTCACCATTTGCTTTTTAAATCTTAGAATATATTATCTGTGATATAAACATCACGTTATGTAAAAAATATAAATAAATATTAGTAGTTTTAAAATAATTTTTATTCGAATGGGTAGTTTGATAAATTAATAACATTAGAATGTTTTGGCTAAAAAAAAATAACGATTGAGAAACTAACCATTTCAAAATATTTTCTTGGCATAAATGAATTTAAAAGTATTAAAACCCTTTTCAAAATATTTTTATAAAACCAACTTTCATGCAATTCAAAAAGTTTTTATATGAAAATTGAATATTTTTTTTTCTTAAGAGAAATATTTTACGTGGGTGAAAAAGTGAGAGTCAGTTAATTTATGAATCACTTTAAAGTATTACCACGCAATAAATTGTTTTGAAACTATATTCTTAAACATATTAATATTTAAAAGTTTAGTCATTTTATACATTTTATATACAAATTTTACTTACCAACATATGAATTCGCCTTCAATCCGCACTTTCTTGAAGAGTAATGTTTGATAAACTCTTATCAACACAGCATGTTGTTGTGAATCACTAGCAAGTTAAGACAGGTATGATATGAGTAATCGTTAGGGTTTCCCCAAAGAGGTGAAGTCATTCTTATCAAATCCTATTCTGAATGAGAAATATTTCAATTGCAATTAACTTCAGATTTTGTTATTTAATAATTATTTTTTTTTAATTTGACAATTTTAATTAATGTTTTAGTGAAAATATCTTTATTTATAAGATTTTTATTTATTTTTTTTAATTGCTTATACTATTTCAAACATGTACATTCCTATTTGTAAATAGAAAATCATAAAAAACATATTTGAATGATTTTATTATTATTATTGTTAGACATTATATTAGAAAATCATTTAAACTTTTGGCTTTTATTATTATTATTATTTAGATATTAAGAAGTGAGGAAGACTTGTTGAATTATTCTCATCTTTAAATTGATTAATATTCAAAGAAAAATTTATTCTGTTATCTTTTAATTTACCAAACATATATCTTAATATTCATTAACACACTTCTTATTTAATGAATAATATATTTTATAATATATGTGAGATTTTAATCTTTTTAAAAAAAAAAAAAAAAAAAAAAAAAAAAAAAAAAAAATTGGGTTATGTTATTTCATACACATACGTTCTTATTCGAAAATATAAAACCATAAAAACATCGTTGGATGATTTTTTATTTTTAATTAGACATTGTATTGGAAAAGCATTAAAACCTTTCATTTTTATCCCATTTAGACTTCAAAAAGTGTCGAAAATCTAACTGCTTTGCAAAGACTTAAAACTAGTGATTTGATGAGTCATACTTTCTGTGGGTTTTTTACAATTTTGGAATTATCTTTATTAATTACCAAACTTCTCATTTTTTTTAAATACCACACTAAGCATTGCTCCCATTACTTAATCACGTAAATATAATTTATATCGTTTTTTATTATCAGTTTTATACTAACATTTGACATCTATACGTATGTGTTGTATTAATTCTTTTAGTTTAATTCCTGAAATATCAAATTTAAAAACTAACTCTTAAGAATATGACTTGATACAATTTACTCATTTTAAACAAGTTAACTTTACTACTTGACGGAAATATATTCAAACGCAAAACGATTTAACTTTCACATTTTTAAAGTTAATTATATAATATACTAACATTTAATTATAATAGGTATAATTTTATTAAAAATACTGAATAAAATAAAATTTATACTAAGTAAAAATTTAAAACCACCAATTAAATATATTAAACAACAACAACAAACTTGTAATTAAGAGATGAATAAATATAAATGTATGAATCACACAATAATAAAAAGAAATACTTAATCATTCATAAAAATTCTTCCCTTGAACATTCGCATGTATGTTAGTAAAAATATAACACTTAAGTTTTCAAAAAGATTATAAGCGTTTCCAAATCAACAAAGAAAATTGAGTATTAAATATCAAATAATGGACATGCACTCTTTACACTCACATCTTACAATGTACTTAGTAACCAAATTTAATGATTTTTAAGCATGTCTTCTTAAATTTTTTTTTCAATGAAAGACTATCACAGTTGAATATTTAGCTTTCTCTTCATAACTTTATCGAGAAATATATAATGTATACCACGTGATTTCATTAAATGAATCACAATACAATTCAAACTTCTCATTTTCAATGTTTTATATATGCTAGTGTTTATCAAATAGGTGTTTATTCTGAACAATCATTACTTAGTTTATTGATGTAAAGATTGTGTTGAACGCTTTTTAAGTTAAATGGTGTGTGAGAAGGATATATTCGGACAGAAGTTATTAAATATAGAGTCTTTAAAGCTTTCATAAATATGAAAAAAGAATTTCAGGAGGTGATGGAATGGTGCATTTGTCGCAAGGCGTTTAATTATGATACGTAATTATGATGCACATCACATCATAAGCAAATTAGGAAATTTTAAATCATGGATCGAGCGATTTATGTTGGGTTTGCTATTTTAGAGCTCTCCAAAGTACTAATGTATGACTTTCATTATAATTTTATTAAGAAAACATTTAAAGAATTAACTCGCAGGTTTCGAACCCACAGTCATCCAATCATACTTCGCATTTTTAACACGCCACGCTAACCATTGGGCCATTAAGGCCCATAATTTAGTAACTAAAAAGTAAGAAAGATCATCGAAAGTTGTTACTTCACACATGCAAAAATAATTTTTTATTGTGACTGAACATATAAAAATCACAAAGAAAAGAAAAAAAATCACATATGTTTTGGATTACTTTAAGATTTTATGAGTCACCTCATCAGATAAAAAGACATATTCATTTCTTATGAATCACTACTTATGCTTAAATTTTCAAACACTTGCTTATATGAGATGTATTATATTTTAGTTTATCAGTGATAGTGTGATTATTTGTTAATAATTTTAGTGTCATTAAAAAATTAAAAAAAAGTTAATTATATCAAAAACACAAGTTCGTGTTAAAGGTTTGAACAAATTATTAAAATAATTTTACAAAACTTTTCAAATTACTTTAAAATGTTTCACTAATATTTAGTAATCGACAAATTTTAATGTTCATAATCATTTATGTGACTTAGGTTTTCTGTTTTAACTGTTAAGTTATTAGATTCCCCCTTCAAGTACATCTCATTGATATGTTTTAATCAACCAACCAACCATTCGACTGTTTTCACAGTCAACTAGTATGTGAGTTAGGTTTTCAGTTTTAATTGTTAAATTATTACATCTCCCCCCTCCTCTTCATTTACATCTCAGTGATAAGTTTTCAACAACCAACCACCCAACTTTTTTTTTCGTAATCAACTATTTATTTACCCTAACAACCAACTATTTATTTATCCTAGCAACCAAAAAGCTTTTATCCTCACATGAACAAAATTTTTAAGATGAAAGACTTGTCATTTTTAATCGAAAAAAACAATGACTTGTGTAATAAATTTTTTCCTTACTTAAATGAAACCTTCGCATGTGTATGGTAAAACTTGGAAAATTTCATTTAATACACAAATTTAAAGTTAACAGGCAAGGTCTTCACACATCTTTTAGTATTTTACTAACATTTTACCAAATATCTTTAGAAAACAACAGAATTTTAAATAATTATTTTAATAAAAATGCTCTTTTGTAAGTGACATTACTAAACTTACTTGAAAAATTAACTTGGCAAAGCAGGTTTTTACTGTTTCAACTTAGTAATATTCATAAGTTTTAAATCATAATCAACTTGTTTGGTTATGTCCCAGCATGGTTTTATAAAATGTATCAAAAAAGACCTTTAATATTAATGTTTAAAAATATGCAGTTAGTCTTTTAAAGATAAATATTTTCACTTCTTTTATTTAAAAACATTTTTAAATAAAATTATTACAGTTGCCAATTTTTCTCACTGTTATGAAATGTGCATGCAAAACTTTTTAATTATAACTTTCACATTTTAGTATTTCAAATTATTGTTTTCAAGGTGTACTAAAATTTGAAAAAATAAAAAAAAATATTTAATTTTCATGCATAATTAAATTAAAATAGTTTAATAATAAAGACACATTTAACATTCTGTACTCACCTAATCCATCATCATCGCAAAAGCACGTCCAACACACTCCAGGGTTTAGGAAGAAATGAAAAAAATTCAAAGCCCTTATCAGAAAATGTTATCAGATAATCTTATCTTAAGATATGTGACGTCACAGAACATGTGTCAACTGATCACGTGATGTATACCACGTGACTAGCGCTTTGTATTCTACATTGGTTCTTATAAAAATTCATTTATGAAGTAATTTAATCTTTCTTCTTATTATTAATTAACTAATTAAACTAACTAATTTAATTAATTAATTAATCTTATTAATTTAATTAATTAATTAATCTTATTAATTTAATTAATTAATTAATCTTATTAATTTAACTATGTGTATGAAATAACATAACCCATTTTTTTTTAAAGATTAAAATCTCATATATATATTATAAAATATATTATTCATCAAATATATTATTCATTAAATAAGAAGTGTGTTAATGAATATTAAGATATATGTTTGGTAAATTAAAGATAACAGAATAAATTTTTCTTCGAATATTATTCAGTTTTAAGATGAGAATAATTCAACAGGTCTTCGTCACTTCTTAATATCTAAATAATATTAATAATAAAAGCTAAAAGTTTAAATGATTTTCTAATATAATGTCTAACAATAATAATAATAAAATCATTCAAATATGTTTTTTATGATTTTCTATTTACAAATAGGAACGTACATGTTTGAAATAGTATAAGCAATAAAAAAAATCTTAAAGGTAATTTCACTAAAACATTAATTAAAATTGTCAAATTAAAAAAAAAATAATTATTAAATAACAAAATCTGAAGTTAATTGCAATTGAAATATTTCTCATTCAGAATAGGATTTGATAAGAATGACTTCACCTCTTTGGGGAAACCCTAACGATTACTCATATCATACCTGTCTTAACTTGCTAGTGATTCACAACAACATGCTGTGTTGATAAGAGTTTATCAAACATTATTCTTCAAGAGAGTGCGGAATGAAGGCGAATTCATATGTTGGTAAGTATAACTTGAATATAAAATGTATAAAATGACTTAACTTTTAAATATTAATATGTTTAAGAATATAGTTTCAAAACAATTTATTGCGTGATAATATTTTAAAGTGATTCATAAATTAACTGACTCTCACTTTTTCACTCACGTAAAATATTTCTCTTAAGAGAAAAAAAAATATTCAATTTTCATATAAAAACTTTTTGAATTGCATGAAAGTTGGTTTTATAAAAATATTTTGAAAAGGGTTTTAATACTTTTAAATTCATTTATGCCAAGAAAATATTTTGAAATGGTTAGTTTCTCAATCGTTATTTTTTTATTTTATTTTTTTTTTTTTTTTATCCAAAAAATTCTAATGTTATTAATTTATCAAACTACGCATTCGAAAAAAAATTATTTTAAAACTACTAATATTTATTTATATTTTTTACATAACGTGATGTTTATATCACAGATAATAGATTCTAAGATTTAAAAAGCAAATGGTGAATCATTGCACTTTGAACTATCTTTACACGAGTTAATTATTAGAAAAATTAATCTTTGATAATTATACTTTGAAAAAATGTTTGCTTTAAATTTTTAATGACATGTCAAAACTTAAGAAGTTTTATTTGAGTTTTGAATAAAAACTTTAATCTCATCTAGAATTTTTGAATAGGTCTTACAGAATATTTATTGTGAGATAAGAATAATCTTTTAATTTGGCGATTTTTTTTAATGTTTTTATTCTAATTGCATGAGATTTCATTTTGAGTTGGCGATTTTAATATTTCGTTTTTTATTGTGTGAAATATTTTGTATTAATTTGTTGATTTTATGTTGATACTCCAAACAGTTAGGTCGACGCGCGCGAACACATCTCATTACAAATATTATTTTAAAAGAGTACCCAATGTGGGGGTCTTTCTGAAACATCCTTATTAACGCAAGGTTTTCCAAGGTTAAAGGAAAATGATAGACTCCAAACAGTAAAAACCGACGAGCGCGATTAAATGTTAGTACGTAAAATTCCATTTTGAAACATTCTTTCATTTAAATTTTAAAGTTATTTTTTTAATTATTCTACAAATTCAATTGCATATTATGGTTCACTAAAAATATCGCTCGAAATAATGTATGTGAATGTGTGCAATACGGGAATCATGTGATCTACCTCCCCGTGGCGATTCCTGGGTAAAAGTTTTGACCCTAGGTCACTTTCAGCTAAAGATCACACCTATCGGCAAAAAAAAAAAAAAATTACACACACATACATTCAACATGTACATACATACAACACACACATACATACATACACACATACATACAACATACACATACATACAACACATAGACACACACATGCATACAACACACAAACATACATTCACACACACACACATGCATACGACACACAAACATACATTCACACACCTGCATGCATACAACACACACATACATACACATACATACAACACACGAAATAATAATAATAATCAATTCATTTAAATTTTCACCAAGGTTCGAAGAAAACCACACATTCCAAACCGTTAGGGCGACGAGTGCGATTCAATGCTAGCACGTAAAATCCCATTTTGAAACATATTTTTTCATTCAAATTTTAAAGTTATTTTTTAACTATTCTGAAATATCAAGTGTATAACCTAGTTGACTAAAAATAACACTCGAAATAATTTTAAAGTTCCTTCATTAAATAAATATTCAAAATTGTTATTCCCAAATTCCCATTACCAGCATGTGTTATTAATGATAATGGATAGAGATAAAGGTGGTGGAAGTCATTCTAAGAAATTCTAAACCAATATCCACACATGATTTGAAGAAAACTATAAACTCCGAACGGTTAGATCGACGAGCGCACGTC
The DNA here is from genome assembly GCA_964019185.1 of Maratus speculifer. NCBI lineage: Eukaryota > Metazoa > Arthropoda > Arachnida > Araneae > Salticidae > Maratus > Maratus speculifer. The sequence goes on from OZ025303.1 coordinate 245,234,763, forward strand.
AATTTCATTGCAAAAAAATTGAAGTCCCCCTATTAAACATTAATATCCGCTTAAAACTCCAAAAAATGAAAAAATAATTCAATCTTAACAAAATTACTCCTAAAAAAATAATTCATTAATTCACCATGAATGAACCCTTCTTAATTAGTTCTTTATTAAAATATCAACCCCCGAAAAAAAAAATATATCCTTCGCCTATGATTAGTCTAAAATAATAATTTCCCCCAAAATACCCGCTTAACTCATCATGTAAGAATACAGTGGAAAAAAAAAAAAAAAAAAAAATAAGTTCAAATTCCCGTTACAGACATGCGTTATTAATGACGGTTGAAGCTTATTCAGGCCTTTCTAAGGAAATCTGACAGTTATTCACACATGATTCGTGGAAAATCACAGATTCCGAACGGTTAGGTCAACGTGCGCGAATAAATGTTAGTACGTAAAATCCCATTTTAAAACATATTTTTTTCATTCAAATTTTAAAGTTATTTTTTAATTATTTTAAAATATCAAGTGTATAACATAGTTGACTATAAATAACACTCGAAATAATTTTAAAGTTCCTTCATTAAATAAATATTCAAAATTGTTATTCCCAAATTCCCACTACCAGCATATGTTATTTATGATGGCAGACAGGGATTAAGGTTATTCAGATCTTTCTAAGGAAATCTAACAGTTATTCACACATGATTCAAGGAAAATCACATATTCCGAACAGTTAGGTCGACGCGCGCGATTACATCTCATTACAAAAATTAAGTTTGAATGAGTGCCCTGCATGGGAGTCTTTCTAAAATATCTTAACACCGATTCAGCACTTAAAAAAATTAAATCTAAAAAAAAATGATTCCCTAAAAATTTCTATCTTCACAAAATTCACTCAAAAATTAATTAATTAATTAATTAATTTTAATAAATAAAATAAATAAATAAATACCTCTTGTACATGAGTACAACAAAATAATAATCATCTCCCGCTTAAAATCAAAGATCCTCGAATCAGGGCATAGTGAAAAAAAAAATTCAATCTCCCCAAAATTCCCGCTTAAAATAAATAAAAAAATAAATCCTTAAACTAAAGTGCACCGAAAATTTTAAAGTCCCCGCATTAAAATTAAAAAAAAAAAAAAAAAAAAAAAAAAAAAAAATCATCGTACTATAGTATGCCGAAAAAAATTCTAACTCCCTAAAATTCCCGCTTAAAATTAAAAAAAAATTCTTATCTAAAACTAAAGTGCACCGAAAATTTTAAAGTCCCCGCATTAAAATTAAAATAACACCTTCATACTCTAATACACCGAAAAAAATTCTAACTCCCTAAAATTCCCGCTTAAAATTAAAAAAAAAATTCTTATCTAAAACACACTCATCCTCTAAGATGACGTCATCTTAACCTTGCGTGACGCCCGATGCCCTTCACCCCACCCCCCTCTTACAGCTCGAACACCGGATGACCTTCAACCTCTCTTAGAGGTCACCACCGTCCACCGGGTGGGCTGAAACTGTCATTACTATACTACTCTGAAAGATTGATTGCGTGTGAAACAAAAACAGGAAAAAAATATTCTATTCGATAGCTATTGAACAACAACACCTGGTAGTTTCATGCATTTCTGAATAAAAATAAATTAATGTTTATGTCTTAAGGCCTCTGTCCCGGAAGCAGGACGTTTCGGTCCCGCCATTTCGGTCCCGCCGTTTCGGTCCCGAGACATTTCGGTCCCGAGACGTTTCGGTCCCGAGACATTTCGGTCCCTGGCCATTTCGGTCCCGAGACGTTTCGGTCCCGAGACATTTCGGTCCCGAGACGTTTCGGTCCCGAGACGTTTCGGTCCCGAGACATTTCGGTCCCTGGACTTTTCGGTCCTCAGATATTTCGGTCCCTTCTCCAGCAAGCTGAAATTTTGTGCACGGGAAATATCTGACATAATTTTATAGGGAACATTTTAGAGTGTTGAATTCAGGGGCGGGTCATTCCACCCCAGAGCTATCAATGCCCCCCCCCCCGGAAATTTTGAGATTTTGTGTTTTCAGTGGTAAAAACGTGTAATCCCCCCAGGACTCTATTGAATCCCCCCGGAGCCACAGAAGTCCCTCCCGGTGAAAAGTGTCTGAATTCAACACTGGTTTTTTAACTGAAAGCCACATAAAGTTTTAGTGTAATGCGATTAATTAGAAGTAACAAGTACCCAAAAACCGCTTACACGTATAACTCGGATCCAAACTCAAACATATTGCAGCGGATCCAAACGCCATGCAAATTTCATATGACAGAAGTAATTGTTTTCAGGAGTGAGGGGAGGATTGTTCTGTGGATTTATATAGAAGTTCCTCAATCATGAAGATCTGGTAATTTAAAAACACGTATAAGTCGAATTTAATTTGCTTAAGCAAATGTCCATGGCCTACACATTTTCAGTTGCATATAATTTGTACAATATGTGTTTAATAATGAAAAAAAAAATCTTCAAATAGTTTTAGAAATCTTTATTTCATCCTATTATTTAACGGCACATCATTTTTAGATTATGGCATTTTACATTTTACATTTTTTTTTTTTTTTTTTTTTTTTTTTAAGGCGTTTTTAACATGGAATTGTGATAAAGCCATATTATTTTTTAAATTCTGCATCGGGATTGACTAAAACATTTTATTTTTTAAATAATTATTTTATTTCGCTATTAAAAAAACTATTTAAAAGTTTGCGTTAATCTTTTTACATATAACAATTATTGCTACGAAATAACTTTTTACATATAACAATGAAGGAATTACAAATCCTTTTTAATACATTAAACACTTTTTATGCTTATTACATTCAAAAACTACGAGCGAAATAAACACAAGTCAAATCTGGGAGGTCCGTCCGCATTTGAACTCCAGAGTAAAAAGGACATTGTATTATAGAATGAGGGATTTCATCTGACAAGTGTATAAAGATCAAGATAAGTAGAATAAAGCTAACTACCTAGCTTTTCTAGCTATCTTGTATAAAGATGACTATTTGTTCAGATGGGCGTTGACAATTGATTGACACGCAGAATTTTTGCTTAAAAGAGGTTAATAGTAGTACTTAGCTGGTACTTATATGCATATATTTCAAATTTTATAGGAACACCAACATACAAAATTATAAGTGTTTAAAAATTCCCGGCACTCGGTTTTGATTTGTTTCTTACTTAATGTTATACATTATTTTATTAAATGATTAACCTAATCTTAGAAAATTTTAAAGCATCAATAATTATGCCGTTAAATTATAAAAAATTTAAAAATTAAATTATTTTTATCAAACATATTTATTAATAAGAATTCAAAATTATTTTAACTATTAATTGTTTAAGTGACTTATTTATCAATTACTTGTTTAAAATCTAGTTTATAGCTCTTATTATAGCAAAAATGAAAAAACATATTTTTTAAATTTCAGCTACTGTAATGTTATCAAGTTCATTAGGATATATAAAAATTATAAGGATTCTCAAAATAAATATGTTATTTATTCATTTATTGGTTAGTTTATGATATTTTTCTTACTCTTTAAAAATAATTAATTAATATATGATTGCTTTTTGCGAACTGTAAACTATAACTTTGTTTCAGAAAATTTAAATCTGCATCTGGATAATAATGTTACCTAACACTGTTAAGAAATATTTTTACGCATTGTTACAGTGTTGCATTATTATGTTTAATTAATTATTACGTTACGTTACTGATTTTTCAATAATAATAATAATAATAATAATTTCCTTTTTTGAAATAAATAATAATTTTTGAATAAAAACTTATGGTGATGAATAATTGCTATAAATTAAATCTCAAAACAGTTAGTAATTTTAAAATTAAAATCAAATTAATATTTTATTAAATATATGTATTTTTCATTTAATGAATCTTTATTTAATTAAATTGATAAAATTATTAATACGCATTTCGAATTTTACTTTAAATAAACTCAATAAATAATCTGTTTTATATTCAATTTATCATTATGTTTTGTAGTAGTTATAAACTGAAACTTATTGTTTACCTGTTTATTTATTTTATATTTAAAGTTACTGAAATTCAAAACTATTAATTCAATCAATAATAAAATTAAAATAAGAATTGTCAATTTTTTTTCTGTGAAAGTGGGAGCGAAAAGGTAATGCAAATAAATAAATAAATAAATAAATAAACGATAAATTAAAAAAGCTTAGTTTTGTCAGTTAAAATTTGAAAATAAAATTATTTAAAATAATAATTACATTATTATATAAAATTGAAAAATAATCATTTTATTACAAAGAAATAAGCCCACTTTCAATAAAATTAATTCACAAAAATTGTCTTCATGAAGTGAGAAAACTGTGAAAAAAAAATTGCAACCAATAATTATTACATAAAAAAGGTCGTTGGAGCATTTTTATTTTTTAAACAAAAAATTTTCGTAGCACGCCTAGTTAGGAAATCACTAATTTAAAGATTCTAAGAAAGTGTGCTAAAACAATCAATAAAATATGTATTTTAGTTTTTTGTATAGATAAAATACCTAATACAAAGAATATATGATAAAACTTAAAATATTCATTATGTTAAATAATAATAATAAAGACAGTGTAAAATTATATAACATTATTTAATCAAATTTTCAACTTGCTGTGATTTTATTATCACGAGTTACAATAGATTAAACTTATTGGACTATTATATTCAGCTTTGTATAAAATTTGAGGGAAGGGGGGCAGGAGAATAAAAATATTAAAAAAAGCCAGAACAATGTTGAGCTTACAGCGTTTAGTAGGCCTTCATCAATCAGAAACCAAGTTATAAGGTGGCCGGTAAAGAAATAGCAAGGGACCGAAATGGCCAGGGACCGAAATGGCCAGGGACCGAAATGGCAAGGGACCGAAATGTCTCGGGACCGAAATGGCCAAGGACCGAAATGTCTCGGGACCGAAATGTCTCGGGACCGAAATGGCCAGGGACCGAAATGTCTCGGGACCGAAATGTCTCGGGACCGAAATGGCCAGGGACCGAAGTGTCTCGGGACCGAAACGGCGGGACCGAAACGGCGGGACCGAAATGGCGGGACCGAAATGTCGTGTACCCCTCTGTCCCTGCCCGCGAAGACACTTGCGAGCTAATGCTAGTCCTGTGGAGAGGCATTTTTCTAATAACTCTTTCGCATTTTACATTTTTATTTATTTATTTATTTATTTATTTATTTATTTATTTATTATTTTATTTATTTTATTTATTTTTTATTTTTTTATAGCTGAGGTCTCTTTCAAGATCGCTCCTTGATTACTTTTTCGATTTTGGTTGCACATATTTTTTATAAAGTTACTTTTACTTCCAAAGTGAAAGTAACTTTATAGAAAGTATCTGTGTCCAAAATTAAAAAAGTAGTCAAGAAGCAATCTCCAGAGGGACCGCAGCTATCCAATGCAAAAAAAAAAAAATATTTAAAAATGTCAAAATGCGGAGGAGTTATTAGAAAAATGCCTCCCCATAGGAATAGCATTAGTTCGGGAGTGTTTCCGTGGGTAGGGACAGGCAGTGGCGCAGCCAAGGGGGTGGTTTTGGGGTTAAAACCCCTCCCAGAGGTAAGAAAGATCGCTATAATTGCCGCTTATATGAATCAAAACCAAATTTAATATTTAAACGTTTTGGCGCATTTCGGAATCCTTCACTTTATTGAATCAGGTTTCATTTAATAAAATGATTCGATTAAATGGCGAAAATTCTACTTAAAATTGTGAAAGTGCATATTACATGCATAAGTTAAGTAAAAATTGAATATTTGAACTAAATCACTTATCTGAGATTATTATGCTAAAAAAAATGTTGATTTTTTGCCACACAGATGCTTATTAAGTTTAAGTATTGTACAGTGAACATTCTAATTAGTACTGATTCTGTTAACTGGCAATCACCTTTATCAAAAACTCAACCCCCCCCCCCCCCCTAGAACCGAATTCTGGCTGCGCCACTGGGGACAGGGGCCTTAAAGTTGCTCTTTTGTAGTTGAGAACACCCTTAAATAAAATAAAACCCCTGAACGCCTCTGAAATCACGAATACTGAATCATTTGGAAAGAGGAGTTGGGCTCATGAAACTTGGCTGAAAGCGGCGTCAGATAGCTCATGTTTCTGTAAAACTCGTTTTTCAGTCAACCAACAGTGGTGGCAAGCAAACATGGATTCTGCTGTTTTCCGGAAACATCAAGGATTATAATAATTATTACAATTTCAGCAGTTTGGATGTATTACAGTTAGATTTTTCACGATTATTTTTATTTAAGGGGTCTTGTACCTTTTAAACGGGATGAAAATCAACAAAAACATCCAAAGTTCGATTCAGTGTATCTTTAAAACTTTTATACATATTAACATGAAAATTTCACCGTTCAATAGAAAAGATTATGCTTTTTAATAAACTGTCATTAAACATTTAATAGTCTTTCATATAATATATGCATTACTGAAATTTTAAAAACCTCTATTTTTTACTCCGTCGTGCCTTGCGCGCATCCTAACGACCCTATAAATCAATATTTTTGCATATATATTTTTTTCTGTAAAGAAGAATAATGTATTTTTAAAATGAACTACTATTAAATAAAAATTATTTCATTAACCTTGTAAAAGAAATTTCTAAATAAAAAAAATCAAAATTTTACATTTTTTAATAAATAAAATTATTTATAACTAAAAATTTTATCGCTATAAATACATAAAAGTAGTTCATTTTAAGTATACGTATGTGCTTATTAACTAAAAAAAAATTCATAACAATTCATACATATGTTCTCAAGCTATCATGCGCGCAATGTCTAAAAATGCAGTTTTTCAAAAACCCGTTTCAAACCTTTTGATTTTTGTTGTTACATTTGATGGGGATGCATCTTATTTTTGCTATAACTTCAGTTCTAATGGGAATTTTTGTACGCGGTTTGTTTTAAAATATTTATAATGAATTATTTTATAATAATTAATGAAAACTGAAAAATCGAATTTTTGAAGCCTTAAAAGATACTAGACCCCTTAAGCAAACTGCATTTTATTTTTATTTATTTCTATTTAAAAATATAAATTTTACGTGCTTTCATTTCAGCTTAATTTACAAGCTGTAAGATGTATCATAAGTCAGTAAGTACTGCGTTAAAAATTCAGTGCAAAGTGTTATTGTATTTGAAACCGTCATATAACTTTTTTTTTTAATCTCTAATGTAAGAAAACTATGAATGTAATTTTTCGAGAAAAATTTCTAATTTCAAATTTTAGGATGATTCAGTTTCGAGTCAACGAGCTCGTGAAACTCCAGTTGTCAGGCAGTCTTCTGTCCCTGTAAAACTCGTTTTTCAGTCAGCCAACAGTGGTGACGGACAAACATGGATTCTTCTGTTATCAAGAAACATCAATGACTATAATAATTATAACAGTTTCAGCAGTTTGGCAAATATTACCGTTAGTTTTTCACAACTATATTTATTTAAACTGCATTTGTTTGTATTTCTTCGCAATTAAAATCATTGATTTTACCCGCTTTCATTTCAGCTTGATTTAGATGCAAGGATCTGGTAAGATTTTTCTTCGAGGGCCCTATTTTTGTGAAATTATGAACACGAGGTGGAACCCGTCGAACTTCGACGAAAGAAAATGTTTTATAAGGAACTATTTCATTGATTTAAATAATAGCGTACAAAATTAGCTACAGTGAAAAATGCATCTTATATTGGTCAGTTTAACTCTAAAAGAAATATTATTTTAAGCTAAAATTAACAAATTACCATTTCTATAAAAATCAGTTGTCCAAATTATTAAAATTAAACTTTAATTGCATATGTAATAAGTAAAACATGATAAAGATAAGTTATTATGATGAAGTTATCAATTTAGACTCTTACGATTGGTAAAAATGAAAAGAAAAAAAATCAAATTGACACGATCATAAAATTTCACGTGAAATCTAAACCCCCTCATCATTTTCAACTTCTCAAAATTTACGTACGAAATTTTAATTTCATTTTTTTTTCAATTTTAAGAGAAAGTGGCGCATTTCTGTTGCCAAGATTACAAAATTCGCACAAAAACTATAAAAAAATTAATATCTCAAAAATAAATTGAGATACAGCTTTCAAACAAATCGCATTTAAAAGTACATTTTTTTCTGTATACGCCGATGTAAAAATTGAGAATGTGCGATGTTCAGAAGTGTAAAATTTGCAGTAGCGAAAATTGCAAAACCGACATTGCAGGGGAAAGTGTTGCCATTCGCAAAATGACGTATGCGTTACGCACAGATACGTTTGGCCTTTATAATATAGATTTTATTATTTTTTTTTCTTACCATCCGTGAAAAATCTAATAATAATTTTGTGAATTTGTAATAATCATCATATTCAGGTTCTTGATTATAATCCTTTAAGATGAAATATTCATATGCAATTTCTTTATCTATATAAAAATGCCTGATGAAAGTATATATTCCTTACAAGTAGAATGCATTCAAGCATATGGTGCTTAGAACGTTACATATTTTTAATATGACTAAATATTATAAAAAAGGGAATATTTTTTTACTCATAAACTTACATAAAACAATAGTAAAGATCATAAATCAGTCTTAATGCAGACAAATTATCAATAATTCAACACATGGCCATAGTTAGAGTAACAAATCTTAAAGATTCACCATTTATAATGAATGTAAATGTAGTTTATAACATAAAATGCTACCGATCAATCATACAAAAGAACAATTACACCTACACTAGAGTTTTCATCTCCAAATAGCAATACATTTGATTGTAAAATAACAGAATATTAAGGTAAAAAGTCGGGCATATGAAGAAACATCTGAAAACCAGGAGTCTCCTGTCGAAATCGGGAGACTTGGTGAGTCTGTTCTTTACATTTAAGGGTGTATTCGAAAAAATGATTTTCTACTTTCAACAGCTTAAAATTTTCAGATACAATTACATTTTTAAAGGTAGAAACATGAAACTTGCTGGGGTGATTTTTGAAGAGATGTATAAGATGCCGTGTGATGTCATTTTGCTATCAATTCATTAGAATTTGATTTATGAACAATTACTTTCTCAGTATGACCCTTTTTTTCGTTCCCAGATCTCCCGCTTTAGAAAAATTTGTTCAAAAAGACAAGTTTATTGCATTTTTTGCAATATTTTCTGCATTTATCAACAAATTGATAATCACGGCAGCTTATGTACTTTCAAAATAAGACTATTTGCCAGTTTGATGCATATGTGTGCAAAAAGGAATTTAAAAATAAGCAGTTTGAATCGAAATACACTCTTAATACAAGCTACCTGTACTTAACACGAACAGTACTTTTCTACGTTTAGTCTGGTTTGGAGCAATAAACGTAATCATTTTGGAGTTATAAAGAAACAAAATTAATAAAAGTACCTCCATTTGCGATCTAAATTTATAAATCACTGACATTGGCTGCTATGACAACATAATTTAACATTAACCCATTAGTTCATTGCGTCCCTTTTTAGGAACGATTATAAAAAAGCGCAAGAAAGCGCTTTTCACATCAGTAAATAGAAAGATAAATAAGCACTATTTTTCTTGAGACCAATTCCTCAATAAATTAAGATAAAAAGTTATTCTTCGTTTAAAAGTGGAGGAAACCCAAAATTTTATTTTTAATGAAGAAAATTATTTGGACATTAATGGGTTAAATAATTTGAAGTACAGAAAGTAGCAAAGTTTGCTACAGTTTTCATATACATTATTATAAATCTCATTTCTTTAAAAAAAAAAGTTTTCTTCAACTGATTTCTGATTTGAAGTGAATGAAGAAACGATACAAAAGCATGTTTAACTTAAGGTAAGAATCATATAAGAAAGCCAGTTACTTGTGATTAACTTAATATATACCTTTAATGAACTAAAATACTCCAATGAGGTACAAATGTGCATTATTAAATTCAGTGGCGCAGCCAGGGGGGGGGGAGGGGGTTAAAACCCTCCCAGAGCTAAGAAAGATCTCTATAGTTGCCGCTTATATGAATCAAAACAAAACTTAATATTTAAATGTTATAGCGTATTTTAGAGTCCATCGCTTTATTGAGTCAGGTTTTATTTAATAAAGAGATTCAGTTAAATGGCAAAAATTCTACTTAAAACTGTAAAAGTGCATATTACATGGATTAGTGAGGTAAAAATTGGTTATTTGAATTAAATCGCTATCTGAGACGGACGCACTATGCTTAAAGAATGATGATTTCTTTCCACACATATACTCTTTGAGTTTAAGTAGTATAGAGTGAATATTCTAATTAGTACTGATTCTATTAACCGGCGATTCAAAAAAACGGCAAACACCTTGTCAAAAACTCCAAACCCTCCTTCGAGAACCGAATTCTGGCTGCGCCACTGATTAAATATTTTTTTCGTGTGTATTTTTTGTTAATTAATACTCAATAAATGCAAAATTATATCCAGTTTTCACTGATAAAGGTAGAATTCGGATATCATGTATATGAAAATTAGAAATTTAGATCACTTTCCATTTTTTTTCTACCTCAGAAAAACCCAGGTTAATGGGCTGAATTTTTTAAAACCATGTTATAAACCATTTTGTCTATGCTACTATTTTATAAAACCTATTTCTTTTGGAATATTGCACTTGATGTATTTTTAAAGAAGAATAAAGAATACTGCCCACTTAAACTGATGGCATTGAGCTCACAGGCTATAAATACTAATTGTACATTAAAGCCTTATATTTTCAAGGGTTAATTCCGTTCGAAAAAAAAAATTAAGAAAGGGAAACAGCTCTCCCTTTTCCTCTTTTTTTATACTTAATCATTGAACCTTCTATACTATCAAAGAAATGCTTTATCATATAAAAAATCTATATCCAAAATTCAGACCAAATGAGATAATTCTTAAAAAAACCCATTTATCATTTACATAATTTAAAAGGATTTATCCCCCTCTTTTATACTTAACCATTAAACTTCCAAAACTATTCAGAGATTTGAACGAAATCTGAAAATTCTGCTTGAAAAACCCATTTATATAAATTAAGGGGGGGGCGTTAGAGCCCCTGTTCCCCCTATTTATACTTATTCAATGAACACCTAATAACAGTCACGGAATCGCCTCATCAGAATGATTTTAATCTAAATTTTGAACGAAAACTTAATTCTGCATGAAAATCCCATTTATATCAACTAAGGGGGGGGGGGCATGAGCCCCCCGTTCCCCCTCTTATACATATAGAATGAACTACAAAAACTAATCAGGGAAGCGCCTTGTCAGGATATACCTACATACAAAATTTCAAGTGGATCGGATATTTTTATCATGAGTTATCGCGTTACGCACGAACGTACATACAGAATGGACGGGCACATAAGCTCTCAGGCTATGATAGCCTGTGAGCTAAAAAAAGGAAAAGAAAGAAAGGAAAGGGGGGTAAAGGTTTTAAAACATTAATTGAAAAGTGTTAAACAGCTAGTTTAAAAAAACTCGTTAAACATGCAAAAAATAACTTTTTACAGATATTTTTCCTATACTGAAAATTCGCATCCCCCATCGATTTAAAAAAGCATATCTAAGGTTAATTTAACACTTTCTATTTCTAAAACCATTCTGCTGCATTTCGTAAATCTTTAGTCCTTAAAAGAAAACAGTAAACTTTTTAGATTTCACTGCATGCGAGTTGTTTCTACAGATGTGTAAAAGTGTAGTTGCAAACTGTTAAATTGCGCTCATTTTAATAAATTAAAGGTTAAATTATTGTTTGAAAAAAAGAAAAAGAAACCTACACGACTGCGAATGTTGTTAGCAGACTGGAAAACGCGCTTCACAGGAATTCAAGGAGACTACATTTTAGTTTGAATGAGTTTTGTGAAAAGAAAAAAAGTTAGTTATATCTTACAAAAAATTGACATACAATATGTGTTTTAAATCATTTTAAATTATACGCGGACTTTTATGATAAGCTAATTTAACATTTAATACTATTGCAATACATAGGTAACAAATTTTGCTAAATTTTTCAAATACATTATGATAAATATCAATTCTTTTTAAAAAAGTCAACAGTTGTCTTGAACTGTTTTCTGTTTTGAAGTGAATAAAATAAGCGATATAAAAGTATTTTTGACTTAAGAATTATATAAATCCAGTTATGGTTCATTTAATATATCTTTAAAGCAGAAAAAACTAGTCCCATGAGTTACACATGTGCATTTTTAAATTAATTAGATTTTTTTCTTTTTATGTATTTTTTTGATAAATCATAATTAATGCTAAATTATACCCAATTTTCACTGATTAAAGGAGAATGTAGGCATTATGTCTATGGAAATAAGAAGTTTAAACTATTCTGAAAAAACTCTAAAACCAATTTTTTTTTCAAAAAATTAGGGAAAAATTCATGTTTTAAACTAAAGGGCTGCGTTTTTTCAAAATCTAGTTATAAATTGTCTAAGCTATTATTCTATGAAACCTTATTTTATACGAATATTTCATTTTGTGTATTCTTAAAGAAAATAAATAAATAAGTAAATAAAAGGAAGAAAAAAAGAAATGGAGAATAAGGGGTTTTAAAACATTTGATAAAAAGGTGTTAGCAGTTAGTTTTAAGAAACTCGTTGAAAATGTAAAAAATAACTTTTTCTAAAAAAAGATATTTTTTCATACTGAAAATCTCCAATCCCACAGATTTCAAAAAGCGTAACGTAAGAATAATTTAACATAAATTAGTTTTCTATTTCTGAAAACATTCTCCTGCATTTCGTAAATTTTTAGAGCTTAAAACATGATTATTTGTTTAGATTTCACTGCACACCTGTTGTTTCTACAGATGAGTAAAATGTTGTTGCAAACTTTTGAATTGCGCTGATCTTGATAAATAAAAGTTTAAATTATTCATCGCAGAAAAATCCAAAACTATATGTTTGACTGCTAGTGTCATTAGTAGAAAACGAGTTTTACAAAGTGGAAAGTTAGAAAAGAGATGGAAAAAGTTTTCCATCTATACACTGGCGCAAAATTCTGGTAATTTAAGTGTCACTTTAACAGCTAGCTACACAATGAAATTAAATGTAACTGCATATATGATTGCTTTTTTTTAACTTTGAAAGTATGAACAATGCTAGTGGTTTAAATCCAAACATATCTGATCAACTTACGTGAAGTACAGTCATTAATATTCCAAAACAAATATTATTCTTATTGTTTTATCTGTTAACCCTTCTCCGATCCCTTTTTAAAAAAAAAAAATCCTGCTAAAATGATTTTATCTCCAGAATTACATCTCGAAAAAGGTGCAGCAGAAATCGCCCAAAAGTTTATTTCTCAAGATAAGCGAACTTCAACAGTTTGCAAGTACATTCTTATTCCTGAAAAAACAACTCGTGTACAGATGAATCTAATCTCCACTACATACTACAGAGAAATAAACACATTTAGGGTGTTAAGCAATGAAAAAATAGCAACTTTTTGACATAAGTTTTAGTTTTTTTTTTTTTTCAGAAATTCATGAAACTAACTGAAATTAACTTCTATTCATAAACTATCGAATCACACTCAGTTTACTGTTTTTTAAAATACGTAATGGATATTTTATAACAAGCCATCAAGGTTGACGCTTTGAACTGCATTTTCCTAAGAAAGGGAAAAAATATCGTGATCATGCGATCAAAATAGCTTATAATTCAGTAGGTAATTTTATTATTATAAAATGGAAAACTGAGTTCGATTCCAAAAACGTTTACATAGTCAGGTCTTTTAATTTCCATGTCCATTAAAAAATGAATTTGTGTCGAAACGTTTTGTGTTTGTTGAGCAGAGCAGCTGAGAACACCCTTAACCCGGGAGAACGCGAAATTTTTTTCCCCAAGCACCTTCGTCGTTCCAAGCCGAAGCTCGCACTCTGATTGGTCGTTGCTCTCGGCACTGTTTTCACGTAACTTGGCGATAATCATACTTGGCGAAAAATACTTCGTTCGTAAGTGAACGAGTAAACCTAAAACCCAACCTACTCCTTCTTATTCTTCTTTAATTCTTATCCTCGTGGTCTTGTGCTCTTGTGTGTAAAAACTTTTAAAGAGTACAGCTTTCAGTAAGACACGTTCCAGTTCCATCCAATCCAATGCTGTAAGAGAAAAGTTACTTTGTACTCGGTTCGGAAGGAAATCAAACTCGACGGACGGAAGCATCTATCGCTACGCCAAGTATAATTATCGCCAAGTTACATGAAAACAGTGCCTAGAGCAATAACCAATCAGAGTGCGAGCTTGGGCTTGGAACGACGAAGGTGCTTGGGAAAAAAAAATTACGCCGGGAGAACTCGAGAATTTCTCTCTCGGTGCCCAATTGCTTTTCGTTACTTTACATTCACTTAATATCAATTTTTTTGTTTGGTTTAGTACTTTTATTCACAAAAGAGGTAAAATGATCAAAATCACATTTTGAAATTTTATTAAAATGAAAAATGTATTAAAGAAGAGTCTTAAGAAAGATACGATGCAGAAAGAAAATCTCATGCAGCGAGTTCTCCCGGGTTAAGAATACATAAAGTACAATATTTCAAAAAATGTAAGTTTCGTAAGCAAACTGGTTTACAACCAGTGTTTAAAAAAACTTAGCCCACTAGTCTAAAACCCGGGTTTTTTTGGAGGGAAAAAAATCAGGTTTTTGAGTTTTATTTATTTATTTATTTATTTTTAAAGAAGAATTTAAACTTTTAATTTGCATATATATCCTCTCCAGACCTGAGCATAAAATAACTCTACAAACATATATTTATTGCTTTTGCATAATCGAGATGACACTATAGATGACAGAAAGAGTAATTTTTATAAGATCTGTACATTAGGGGACTGGTAATTTAGATTTACATGTATGGATATAAAAATACTAATCCCCTTAAGACATCAGTTAAACTATTAGTAATATAAATTTACGCAATAACAAAATTAAGGTCTTTAAACAAGTAAATGATACGCAAATCCTCAAACTTTTTTAGTGTAAAGCATTTAAGTTAAATAATCATGAATATTTCTTACTTTCTTGGCCACAGTGTCTTTGAAGGTATTTTTGGAACTCTGATAAAAATAATATTTATTTTAAGAGATAATATTCATCAGTGCTGACATTTATTATTATTATTATTATTATTATTATTATTATTATTATTATTATTATTTAGCGCAAAAAAACATTCAGCTGTATAGAAGTAAAGTAAAAATGCAAAAAATTCGAACACTTTAGTTTTTATGAGGAAAAGAATGGAGGTACACATTTGTGTACCTCAGGTCTGAAGAGGTTAAAGTACCAAGATTCCTAAATTCTCCTCAATCATTGAAAACTGGGTATAACTTTATCTTAATTAAGTATGAATTAACAAAATATATATAAAAAGAAAAAAAATCAAGTAATTTAAAAATGCACATTTGTAACTCATGGAACTAACCACAGCTCCTTAAATCCTGTAAAACTCGTTTTCCAGTTTGCTAACGACATTCGCAGTCAAACATGTTGTTTTCTAGCTTTCTGCAAAGAGTAATTTAGATTTATTTATCAAGATCAGCTCACTTCAACAGTTTGCAACTACACTTTTTTCCTTTAGAAACAACTCGTGTACAACAAAATCTAAAATGTTAACTATTTTTTAAGGGCTAAAAATTCATGAAATGCAGGAGAATGTTTTTAGAAATAGAAAGTTTTAAACTATCCTTACGTTATATTTTTCTAAATCGGTAGGGGGATGGTGATTTTCTGAGTGGAAAAAATATCTTTTTTACATAAAGTTAATTTTTACATTTCAAAGAAATTTTTAAAACTATCTTTTTGACACTTTTTTAGAACCCTTTTTTTACCCATTCCTTTATCCCGTTCTCCCTTTTTCTTCTTTTTACAATATATAAAGTTCAGTATTCCCCCCCCCTAAAAAAGGTCCCTTAAAATAATAGCATAGACGAACTGGTATATAACCAGGGTTTGAAAAAACTCAGCCAACTAGTCTAAAACCCGGATTTTTCTGAAAAAGAAAAGAGTTTTTGAGTTTTTTGAAAAAAATATGTAAACTTCTCATTTTCATGCACATAATATCTAAGTTCTCTCATTATCGAAAAAATTGGGTATAATTTTGATTAATTAAACATAAATTAACAAAATATATATATATTAAAAAAAATCAAAGTAATTTAAAACTGAACACTTGTTACTAATGGGATTAGTTTGATGCACTAAAGGTACATGAAGCTAACCACAACTTGATTTCTTTGTATGATTTTTACTTTAAGTTAAACATGCTTTTATATCGTTTCTTTCATGCCTATCAAATCATAAATCAGTTGAAGAAATTTTTTTTTTAAGAAATGAGATTTATAATAATGTATATGAAAATTGTTGCAAAATTTGCTACCTATATACTGCAACAGTATTAAATTTTAAATTAACTTGTCACAAAAGTCAGTGTTTAATTTTAAATGATTTGAAACACATATGACAATTTTTCATAGATTTATCTGTAACAAATTTCTCTTTCTCGAAACTCATTCAAACTAAAATCTAGTCTGCGTGAATTTCTGTAACTTTCGATGTGGATGTTCAATAAAAGAGTACTTCCATGAACTTAATTTTTTATACAACGATAAAGCACCATCCTAAAGCACTGTAAAATACTGGTATAACGAATTCATTCGTGTTCCATGTTCGTTCAAAGACGCATTCCGTGAAGGTCTACCAAAATTGGTTGTGGTGCCAGAAAATTTCGATGTTGTGCCTGAACTGATAAAGCAAGATCGTAATGACATACCATGAAATTGAGAAATTTTTGGACATTAATATGACAGGCATCAATAAGATATTGCTTGAACATTTGGTAGTAAAAAAATATTTTTTCGCATTGGAGCCCGCATAATCTAGCAAACGCTCAAAAGAAAGCTTGCGTCGATTGGGGCAAGGTAATGTTAAACAAATACGTTCAATCTTCATCAAAATTTAGGTGTAATTTTGATGTTAAAGATTTAACTTGCATAACATCTACACAGGTGACGAATCGTTGACCTATGCATATGAGCCGGAAACAAAACAGCAATCGACTGTATGGGTCTTCCAAGATGAGCCAAATTCAACAAAAATTGTTCGAGGAAGAAGCACATCGAAGCAAATAATTGCCTGGTTAATTACCGGTCACGTGGCGACATTGGCATTAAAGCAACGCAGGACAGTCAGTTCTTAACTGTACTCGACCATTTATTTGCCAGAAGTCTTCGAAGAAATTTGAAAAAAGCTGAATAACAGGCGAATAAATTTTTATCATGACAATTTGAGCTCCCCCACATCGGCTCAAACGAAGGAATTTCTGAAAGGCCAAAATATCGAATTTATGGGTCATCAGCCATAGAGCCCTTTTTTTGTCACTCAATAACTTTTTTTTTTTTAACCATACATCAAAAATAAATTACGTGGATAATGATTTTCGACACTCGAAGAAGTGGTTGTTGCGTTCAAAACGCATGTTTGAGCTACTTCCATAGGAGTGGAAACAGTGCTTCGAAAATTGGTTCAAACGGATGTAAAAGTGTATAGATCTTCATGGAGAATACTTTAAACTAGTCGTTGGGGGCCACCGTAATACTTACCCATCATGGATATGTATATGAAAAAAAAAAAATATGTGAAAAGTATTTATACAATGCATTTCAATTCATAAACAAAATTTAAATATTGTTAATATACATAGTAATGCTTTATTAAAGAACTGCTGATGTGCCAATTTCGACAAATTATATAAAACGCCAAACTACTCAAGTAGTACCGAACTGCCTAAAAGAAACATCCTTATAACTCCAAAAATAATAATTCTATTAACTAACAATTAACTGTGTCGGATTAAACGTCCCATGTCCAATTAAAATATACCTCTGAATTGAAATTTGAATGAAATACAGGGTCATGAAAAATCGAAGAATGTGGAAAACAGGATTACAAATATCTCGGCAACTAATAATTCGATAGACTTCGTTTTATATGCAAAATGTGTGTTATTTTATTGCCTTTTACGTCCATTTCTTAAAACAAAAAAAATCGAAAATTTTTATATACCTTTCATCAGAAAGAATTTTTCGAGGGTCCGAAAAAAATAGTTCCGGATAATCGAGGTTGCTGATATTAAATAGGCTTCGTCCCATTCTTACATACTAACTACATACAAAATTTCAAGTCTCTATCTCAATTTGTTCGGGAGATAGAGCGTTTACAGACAGACAGACGGACGGCAAATTTTTTTTTTCTAAAAATATGTTTTTCGGAATCTCTACTATCTAAAACGTGTAAATCCGTCAAAAAATTTTTTCGATTTTCAAAACGATTGCAAGACTTACCCTATACTACGTATGATGGGTAAGTAAACTAGTCGTTGGGGGCCACCGTAATACTTACCCATCATGGATATGTATATGAAAATAAAACGTGTGAAACTATTTATACAATGCATTGCAATTCATAAACAAAATTTAAATATTGTTAATATACATAGTAATGCTATATTAAAGAACTGCTGATGTACTAATTTCGACAAATTATGTAAAACGCCAAACTACTCAAGTAGTACCGAACTGCGTAAAAGAAACATCCTTATAACTCCAAAAATAATAATTCTATTAAATAGCAATTAACTGCGTCGGATTAAGCGTCTCATTTCCAATTAAAATATACTTCTGAATTGAAATTTGAATGAAATACAGGGTCAGGAAAAATCGAAGAATGTGGAAAACAAGATTACAAATATCTCGGCAACTAATAATCCGATCGACTTCGTTCTATATGCAAAATGTGTGTTATTTTATTGCCTTTTACGCCCATTCCTTTGAACAAAAAAATTCGAAAATTTTTATGTACCTTTCATCAGAACGAATTTTTCGAGAGTCCGAAAAAAATAGTTCCGGATAATTGAGGTTGCTGATATTAAATAGGGTTCGTCCCATTTATACATACTAACAACATACAAAATTTCAAGTCTCTATCTCAATTTTTTCGGGAGATAGAGCGTTTACAGACAGACAGACGGACGGCAAAATTTTTTTTCTAAAAATATGTTTTTCGGAATCTCTACTATCTAAAACGTGTAAATCCGTCAAAAAAATTTTTCGATTTTCAAAACGATTGCAAGACTTACCCTATACTACGTATGATGGGTAAGTAAAACAATAAATTCAATATTGATCATAAATATTTGTGTTTTCATTACTAGGCCAGAAATATAAATAGCACCCCTCGTATAACGAGGTAACCTGCTTCAATAAAGAGCATTTTAAGAAAATTAATGTACTTCATAAATTAAACATAGAACCAGGGCTATATTACCAAAATACATTAAAAACTCTTGATCGCGAGCGAATGTTACGAGCAAAATACGACCGTTTGCAGCAAACTATAGAAAAAAGACTGTTTAAAAGATTGAGAAGAAAACACCAAGAGGAATGTGAACAACAAATGCAAAAAATAACTACTGTGGAGCAGGAATGTTTGAAGTAAGCAAGTTTATTTACTTTAAACTTGATTTTTTCAAAATGTTGTTTTTTTAACTATGATGTACCTTTTTGAAAAAACTACTATACATTATGCTTTGAAATTTTGTTTGAACATTCTATGCATATCTGTATTTAATCAGGTAAAATGTTTAAACTCACAAAAAGTAAAAAAAAAAAAAGTGCTTGTTTTTTGAAATTTAAATGTGGTTTCTAATTCAGATTTTCTTAAAGAATATATAAGCTTTTTTTAATTAAAAATTTAACTCTTGATTATTAAGAATTGGTTATTTCAAGCATAAAAACAAACATTCAAGTCCATATTTTAAGTAGTTCATGAGAAAAGGTACATTAATTAGCCATGGCAGGTACAAGGATTCCAACTGTCCTTAATGCAAAATTATACCCAGTTTTCACCGATTAAAGGAGAATTTTGGTATTATGTATATAGAAATTAGAAGCTCAAAATGTTTTCTATTTTTTTTCTCTCAGGAAATTCCGGGCTAGTGGACAAAGTTTTTCCAAACCATGATTATAAACTAGTTTGTTTACGCTATTATTTTGCGAAATCTAAATTTTTTGGAATAATATTAAAGAAGGAAAAAAAAAAAAAGGAAAGAAAAGAAAAGGGGGAGTTTTAAAACATGTTTTTTTTTTAACTAGTTTTAAAAAATCCTTCAACATGTAAAAATTAACTTTTTCTAAAATAGATACTTTTTCCATCCTGAAAATCCTCCCACCCCTCCCCCATCGATTTATAAAAGCATAACTTGGGGATAATTCAAAACTTTCTATTTCTGAAAACATTCTGCTCTGCTTCGTAAATTTTTTATCCTTAAAAAACAGCTAACTTTTTATATTTCACTGTGTTAATTCAAGCAGACTAGATTTCAGTTTGAATAAGTTTTGTGGGGGAAAAAATGTTACAGGTAAATCTTATATGAAAATAAATTGTATATGAAAATTATATGTTATTATTACTATATGTTATTCTATATGAAAATTAAAATTTAAATTGTTCTCTAAAAATTTCTTTTTTCAGATAAATAAGAGAAATCCCGAGTTTTAGACTAGTGTGCTGAATATTTTTTTCAAACCCTGGTTATAAACCTGTTTGTCTATGCTATTATTTTACGAAACCTACTTTTTATTATACTGCACTTTATGTATTTTTAAAGGGAAAAAAAGAAAGAAATGAAAGAAGGGGATAAAAGGGTTCTAAAACATGTAATAAAAAGTGTTAATAAAAAGAATATTGTCCAGTTAAACTGATGGCATAGAGCTCAGAGGCTATGCATACTAATTGTTGCCTTACATTTTCAAGGGTTAAATCAGTTCGAAAAACAAATTAAGGAGGGGAAACAGCTCCCCCATTTCCCCTTTTTATCTTTAATCATAGAACTCCCTAAACTAATCAGGTATATGATTTAGCTTATAAAAAATTTATATCCAAAATTCAGAACAAATTGGAAAATTCTTAATAAAAACACATTTATATAACTTAAGAGGAGATATCCCCATCTTTTATACTAAACCATTAAGCTTCCAAAATTATTCAGAGATTTGAACGAAATCTGATTATTCTGCATGAAAAACCCATTTAAATAAATTAAAGGGAGAACCATTAGAACCCCCGTTCCCCCTGTTTATACTTATCCAATGAACACCTAACACCAATCACGGAGGCGCCTCATCAGGATGATCATATATCAAAATTTTGAACGAAAACTGATATTTCTACATGAAAAACCCATTAAATAAGGGGAAAGGCACGGGACCCCTTACCCCCTCTTATTCATATCGAATGAACTGCAAAAACTAATCAGGGAAGCTCCTTATCAGAATATACCTATATACAAAATTTCAAGTAGATCCGATATTTTTATCGTGAGTTATCGTGTTACGCACGAACGTATATACAGAAAGAGTGAGCATATAAGCTCTCAGGCTAACATAGCTTGTGAGCTCAAAAGCTAGTAATAAAAAATTCATTGAACATGTGAAAATTAACTTTGTTTCCATACTAAAAATCCCCCCCACACACACACACACGCGCGATTTAAAAAAGCATAACGTAAGGATAGTTTACAACTTTCTATTTCTGAAAACATTCTCCGGCATTTCGTAAATATTTAGTCCTTGAAAAATCAGTTAATTTTTTTAGATTTCACTGAACATGAGTTGTTTCTACAGATAAGTAAAAGTGAAGTTGCAAACTGTTAAAGGGCGCGTATCTTGATAAATAAATGCTTAAATTATTCTTTGCAGAAAAACCGAAAACTACATGTTTGGCTGCGAGTGTCGTTAGCAGACTGGAAAACGGGTTTTACAGAAATTCAAGCAGACTAGATTTTAGTTTGAGTTTTGAGAAAGGGACGTTTGTTACAGATAAATAAATCTCTCAAAAATTGTCATACAATGTGTTAAAAATTATACACTGACTTCTGTGGCAAGCTAATTTAACATTTAACAGTATTAGAAAATATAGGCAGCAAATTTTGCTACAATTTTTAAATACAGCATTAAAAAGCTCATTTCTTAAAAAAAGTTCTCTTTAACTGATTTATGACTTGAAGTGCATGAAAGAAACGATATAAAAGCATGTTTAACTTAAAGTAAAAATCATACAAAGAAATCCTGTTGTGGTTAGCTTAATGAACATATAGTACAATAAACTACTCCCATGAGTTACAAATGTGCAGTTTTAAATAACTTTCATTTTCTTAATATATATATATATATATTGTTAATTCATATTTAATTAATACAAAATTATACCTAATTTTCTCGATAAAGTAAGAATTTAGATATTATGTACATGAAAATTGGAAGTTAAAAATTGTTCTCCAAAAAACTCAACTTTTTTTTTCCGAAAACCCCGAAAAAATCAGGTTTTTAGACTATTTGGCTGAATTGAAATGTTTCAATTTTAATGTTATCTTTAAACCAGTCAATAAATTAAAATTTCCTTCTATGAAATGTCCTGTCCCTGACCTCCAAAAATGGGGTATTTATAATGTTCCTTGTAATGGCTGTGATTTATCGTATATTGGTCAACTAAAAGAAATCTCGAAAAACGCCTAAAAGAACACTCTCGGTATGTCATTAATCAAGAAATTTCTAAATCTTCTGTTGCTAAACACTCTTGGGATTCCGGCCATAGTTTCAATTTTCAAACTGCTAAAATTATTTTTAATGCCAATAGTTCCTCTGAGTTAGACTTTCTTGAAAATTTAGCTATTTATATTAATCGTGATATTATTGTTAATGATAAATCTGATTCTAAAACCCTCTCCGTTGCCTGGAAGAATCTTTTCAGTAATCTTCTTTTCAGTAATCTTCATAATTAAGTTTATTATTTAATTATTATTATTATTATTATTTTTTATATATATATTATGTATATAATTTTTATTCATGTGTGTTTTAATTGTAAACTATTTTTTTTTTATTTTTATGTATTTTTTTTTTTTTTTTTTTACTAATTTATATATTTTTTGCGTACATTTTATTTCATTTTAATCTCTCCTTTTAGTTAATTTTTTAATTTACCCCGCTTTTTTCCCATTTCCCTTCCCCCCTTCTTCCTTTCATCTCCTTCATTGTCTATCTAGTTTTGTTTATGCTCTTCCTTGATTGGCTGTTGCCTTCTTCTTTCCTATTGGCTGTTCCTTCTGCTTGCTCCCTCTCCCTCCCGCATTCCCCTTCAGTCGTGCCGCTACATTCATTGTGGACGCACGTCTTTTTTGCGCCTGACGAAGAAAGACAGTTCTTTCGAAAGGCCTTGCGCAGTTAACTTATTTTATGGTGTTTAAAGAAGTTTTTTTCATTTCAATTGTGTATTACACCAGCTTCAATTCTAAACATTTATTTGGCTGAGTTTTTTCAAACCCTGGTTATAAACCAGCTCGTCTATGCTATTATTTTAAGGAACCTTTTTTTTTTTTTTGGGGGGGGGGGGGGAGGTGGATATTACACTTTATATATTTTTAAAAGAAAAAAAAGGAACGCGGATAAAGGAAAGGGAATAAAGGGTTTTAAAAAAGTGTTAAAAGCTAGTTTGAAAAAATTCTTTTAACATGTAAAAATTAACTTTATCTAAAAAAGATATTTTTTCCATTCAGAAAATCCCCATTCCTCCCCATCACCGATTTCGAAAATATAACGTAAGGATAGTTTAAAACTTTCTATAAACATTCTCCAGCATTCCGTGAATTTGTAGCCCTTAAGAGCCCACAATAGTCACAGAAAAAGTCTTCAAAAAGACACGGATGATAATGTAAAGTCTATGGGAGCGTTCTTTTCAAATATCTCGCTCAAATTTTAATATTTTTGCATGATTTTTTTTTGCATAGGATAGCTGAGGACGACCCACAACCGGCCTAGTTTTTACTTTTTCAATTTTGGTTTCATATTTTAAAAAAAAAATTATTTTAACTTTCAAAACCGGTTTAAACCGGTTCTGAAATTGAAACTATCATAATATAAAAAAATACATGAGCCAAATCGAAAAAGTAAATACTAGGCCGGTTGTATATCGTCCTAAGCTATCCTATGCAAAAACAATCATGTAAAAATATTAAAATTTGAACGAGATATTAGAAAAGAACGCTCCCATAGACTTTACATTAGCGCTCGGCTTTTACCGCGTGACTAGTGTGTGCTCTTAAAGGGGAAAAATGGTTTTAAAAGATGTGATAAAAAGTGTTAAAAGCTAATTTTAAAAAAATTATTAAACATGCAAAAATATTTTTTTTCTACCCCCCCCCCCCCCCCCCCCATCGCTGAAAACAATCACCTGCATTTCGTAAATAATTAGTCTTTAAAAAACAGTTACTTTTTTAGATTTCACTGTACACTAATTGTTTCTACAAGTGAGTAAGAGTGTCGCTGCAAACTGTTGAAGTTCGCTGATCTTGATAAATAAAAGTCTAAATTACTATTTGCAGAAAATCTGAAACCTACAAGTTTGACAGCGAATGTCGTATGCAGACTGGAAAACGAGTAGTACAGGAATTATGGTTAACTTATTATATCTTTAATAGTTCCATGAGTTACAAATGTGCATTTTTAAATTTGATTTTTTTTATATTGTTTTGTTAATTCATAGTTAATTAATGCAAAATTATACCCAGTTTTCTCTGATAAAGGAGAATTCCGGTATCTTGGTACTATGTATAAGAAAATTAAAAGTTTAAATTGTTCTAAAAAAATAAATAAATAAATAAATAAAATTCAAACACCTGAATTTTTCCCCTTCCAAAAAACCTGGGTTTAAGACTAGTGGGCTGAGTTTTTAGTTCACAGACTATCATAGCCTGAGAGCTTATGTGCCCGTCCGTTCTGTATGTACGTTCGTTCGTACGTTCATGCGTAACGCGGTAACTCATGATAAAAATATCGGATCCACTTGAAATTTTGTATATAGGTATATCCTGATAAGGCGCTTCTCTGATTAGTTTCTGGAGTTCATTCGATATGTATAAGAGGGGGAACGGGGGGCTCATTCCCCTCCCCTTAATTGATAGAAACGGGATTTTCATGCAGAATTAACAGTTTTCGTTCAAAATTTAGATATAGGATCATTCTGATGAGGGTATTCCGTAACTGTTATTAGGTGTTCATTTAATAAGTATAAACAGGGGGAACGGGTGTTCTAATGCCCCTCCCCTTAACTTGTATAAATGGATTTTTCAAGCAGAATTGTCAAATTTCGTTCAAATCTCTGAATAGTTTGGGAAGTTTAATGGTTAAGTATAAAAGAGGGGAATAACTCTTCTTAAATTATATAAATGCTAAATAGGTTTTTATTAAGAATTATCCGATTTGCTCTGAATTTTGGATATAGATTTTTTATATGATAAAGCATGTCCTTGATAATTTAGGAGGTTCAATGATTAAGTATAAAAAGGAGAAAGGGGAGAGCTGTTTCCCCTCCTTAATTTTTTTTTTCGAAAGGAATTAACGAAAATACAAGGCTGTAATGTACAATTAGTATGCGTAGCCTGTGAGCTCAATGCCATCAGTTTAACTGGGCAATATTCTTTTTATTTTAAACCCTGGTTATAAATCAGTTTGTCTGTACTATTACTTTACAAAACCTACATTTTTTGAAATATTGCACCTTATGTATTCTTAAGTGTGTTCTCAACTGCTCTGTTCAACAAGCGCAAAACGTTTTGACATAAAATCATTTCTTAATGGAAAGACATGAAAATTGGAAGGTCTCGCTATGGAAACATTTTTGGAATCGAACTCAACTTTCCATTTTATGATAATTAAATTACCTACCGAATTGTAAGCTATTTTGATCGCGCGATAACGCGATTTTCTCCCTTTCTTCGACAGGTTTTTCTGCTTTCGTCGGGAAATGCAGTTCAAAACGTCAAATTTGATGGCTTGTTCTAAAATATCTATTGCGTATTTAAAAAAAAAAAAAAAAAAAAAAAACAGAAAACTGAGTGTGATTCAATAGTGTCTGAATAAAAGCATTTGTGAGTTTCATTAATTTCCTAACAAATACAAATTAAAACTTATGTCACTAAGTTGCTTTTGTAAGTGCGTTCATAATTATGTACATACGTAGCACCTATAGTTGTCGTTAAGTCCGTCCGCCCATCTGTCCGCATATAACAAATGCATTTTTTAATGTGTTACACTCATTCGAACATAATAAAATTGATATGCATCTATAAAGTACATATAATATACATTTTGCATAATCTGTGGTGCAAAGAACATTTGTTATTGGTTTACAACGCCACACAAAAGTATTCCATTACATAACGGTATAGGGAGAACATTGTTTGCTGCGCATTATAATTGTGATTAACTATTTACAATTTTATGAGATTGATATTTTTAAAACTTCGTTATCGTACGAACGCACCTCATTTGCTACGCTTGACGTGCAATTTCCAACTTGTTTCATTTAAGAATACCCTAAAAGTAAAAAGGGGATTAAAAAAAGGAGAAAAAATGGTTTTAAAACATGTGATAGAAAGTGTTAAAAACTAGCTTTTCAACAAGTTTTAAAAAATTCGATGGAATATGTAAAAATTAACTTTCACTAAGAAAGATTTGTTTTCCATAGTGAAAATCCTCATCTTCCCACAGATTAAAAAAAATCATATATAACTTAAGGATAATTTAAAACTTTCTGAAAACATTCTCCTGCATTTCGTAAATTTTTAATCCTTAAAAAACAGTTAACTTTTTAGATTTCACTGTATACAAGCTGTTTCTGCAGATGAATAAAAGTATATTTGCAAACTGTTGAAGTGCGCTGATCTTGATAAATAAAACTCTAAGTTACTCTTTGCAGAAAACTCGAAAACTACATGTTTGTCTGCGAGTGTCGTTAGCAAACTGGAAAACTTAAATTGTGGTTCACTTAATATGACTTATTTAGAGCAGCAAACTAGTCCCATGAGTTACAATTGTGAATTTTTAAATTACTTTCAAATTTTTTTTTCTTATGTAATTTTTTAAACTCATAATTAATGCAAAATTATACTCAGTTTTCATTGATAAAAGGCAAAATATATAACATATTTTCAGTTAAGGTGGTAGTGGGGGAGGGGCTGTCAGGATTTTGATGAGCTGATAGTATTTAGAATTACTGTTATATGATACAGGATATCCAGTAAATGACTGACCTGCATTGACCCATTTTGAATGTAAATAACAAAAAAAAAAAAGGTTTGAGATAAAAATGTGAGGTTTGCTGCATTGTTATTAGAAAATCAGTAAATTTTTATATATACTCTTTCTTAAAATAGTTCAAATTTCGGCCAGCAGATGGCGCTGGAGGCGGTATCAGGCTGTCGAAATTCAGACATTACTCTATTTTCATAAGCATGAGCTTTTTGGCTCATTTCGCAGAGTCGAATCTCACTGGACATATTCATTTGACTCTCAACTCACCTGCAGAAATAGTTTGTTGATTGAAGGAGTTTATGTTTATGATTGAATAAGGTCTATTATACTTAAAGAAAACCAATAAATCTTCCTTTTTATAAGCATTGATTTTCACACATTTACCATAAATAAATTGTGTTCAATAAATGTTTTTGTAACCGGTTAACTTAATCTCTGTTTGCGTACAATAAATTGAAAATATGGTATAAGCATCACTTTTTTAAGTTAAAAAATCATAATATTTAATCTAAACATTTCTTTCATTAAATAGTATGAAATTGTATTTAAAAAAAGTTGTGAAAAAACTTTAAGTGATGGATCAAGCAAACTCTTCTTGAATACATCGTGCAGTGAAATCAGTTAAGAGATTAAAACAGTGGTTCAGAAATAGTGTTGGCAAGTTCCCTGTCTAAAAAAATCGGGGCAGTGACTTATAAATCGTCAAATAAAAATGTAATAAACCTGAGAATGAAGGAATCCGTTTATAACAAATCCTGTATTAAACGTAAAAAAAAATGATTTCGACGGAGGAAGTAACATACATAACCAGCTGCTAAGACGGAAACCTGCCTAAAACGAAACATTCTTCCTTTTTCCGCAAACCTAAATCATCCCTACATTATATTCATATTTTGACATTTAACACATCTAAAAGTTTTATTATGAAAGCCACGAGAGATTTTTAGATGACATTTATACACACCTCTCTCTTCCCCCTCCCCCCAAGTGAAAACACATCTACGGTGAAATAGAAGGATGTTTAAAAAGAAAAAAAAAGCATCGTAGCTGTTTTATATCCTGCGAGTTACCCCTTTTCAAAATTTCAAAATTTCATTACAAAGAGCATTATAGATCATGAAATATATTTTCCGTCCTCCCCCACCCCTTTCCTTAACTATTCTTCCTGAGGAAAACAAGAGAAGGAAAATTCTGAAAATGCATGCTATTTAAAATAAAGAACATTATTAAAAAGAAAAAAAATCTAAAAGCTTTTTGAAAGTTATGTATGAAAAACACTAATGTTCCTGTAATTTAGTAATATTTATATTTATAAAATAGAACTATAATGATTCTATGATGGATCAGGATCTATTTTGCTTACTGTAGTGAAATTTTGAAAAGGGGTGAATCGCAGCAGTGGTGACCATCCCCCCCAAACCCAATGGCGCAAATCCCCCCCCCCCGAAAAAAAACTTCATACTTTAACATTGACCCCCCCCCCTAAACAGAACATCAACTGTAAAATATATTCTACTTATAATCTACTGCACATTCAAAAGATAGCGAGTTGAGTATAGTGGAATGAGCTCTTATTGTCCTTATCTAGAATTTAAAGAAAGAAAACATTGGAACATTTCTGGAAATTAAATGTTGAAAAAATTTAAAACTGATTTTAAAAAAACCAAGATTTTTTTAACAGTAAAAAAAGGAAATATTAAGAATTTAAAAATCCCCCCCCCCCCAAAAAAATGTACTTTTTCTCAAATTCCCCCCTCCCTAAAACTAAATTGTATGACGCATCTTGCGTCACCAAACCCCTCTCTGGGCACTCCTGACTCACAGGATATAAAAACAGGTAAGTCGCTTTTTTTTCCCTTTTAAGCATCCTTCCGTTTCAGGTAGATGCGTTTGCAGTCAGGGGAAGAAGAGGGAATGGTTGTATGTAAAAAGCATCTTAAAATCTGTCGTGGCTTTCGTAATAAAATTTTCAGATATGTTAAATGTCAAAATAACGACGTAGAGATGACAAAATATAACGTAGAGAAGAATACGGTTTGCAGAAAAATGAAAAATAGTTCGTTTTAGACAGGTTTCCATCTTAGCAGGTAGTTTCGCATGTTACTTTCACCGTCATGATCTATAATTTTTTATGTTTAAGACAGGTTTTTTTTTAATAGACGAAATATAGACGAATCTTTATTCTAAGGTTTATTATATTTTTATGTGCCAATTTATAAGTCACTGTCCCGCTTTTATTTTAGACAGGAAACTTGCCAGACTATTTGCGTACCACTATTTTAACATCTGATTCCCCTACACGATGTATAAGCAAGAAGATTTTGCTTGATTCATCCTTTAAATATTTTTGACATCACTAAATTTTTAAATACGATATCATACTATTTAATGGAAGAAATTTTTAGATTAAATATTAAGATTTTTTAACATAAAAGAAGCGTGTTTATGCCATATTTTCAATTTATTGTACATAAAAAGAGAATTAGTTAACCGGTTAAAAAACATTTTTTGAATACAATTTAGTTATGATAAATGTGTGAAAGGTCAATGCTTATTAAAAAATAATTTTTGCTGCTTTTTATTAAGTATAATAGACATTATTCAATCATAAATATTATTTTAAATCTCTTTCCACCCAACAAAATCTATCTCTGTAGGTGAGTGAAGAGTCGATTCAATATGTTGACTGAGATTCGACGCTGCGAAATGAGTTAAAAAAGCTCATCCTTATGAAAATAGAGTAATGTCTTAATTTCGACAGCCTGATGCCGCCACCAGCGCCATCTGTTGGTCGAAATTCGAACTATTTTAAGAAAGTGCATATCTAAAAATTTACTTATTTTTAACCGACTTCAAAAAGGAGAGGAGGTTATCAATTCGACGCGTATGTATTTTTTTTTTTATGTATGTTCACCGATTACTCCGAAACTATGCAGCCGATTAATTTGATTTTGGTGTTAAATTAAAGAACTTACTCTCGGATTAGTACCACATCCATTTCATAGAAATTGGTTCACTAGTTTTTTAGTAATTAAGCAAAAACTATTAAAATTAGTGTTTTTTCGCTAATTAAAACTGTTGAATTAGTTCCGACAATTGAGTGAAGTCAGGATGGCCGAGCGGTTTAAAGCGCATGATATAAGCTCTGGTTCTCGAAAGTGACAATGGGGTCGAACCACACTCCTGACATACGTGTGTACAATAATTTTCCGTATTATAATTTTTACATATATATTTTACAAATTAAATACTAATTATGCTATTAAGAATATCTTGTATTTAACCGTTAGCACAGAGTATCAGAGATCTTTTATCAGCTCAATACTTTATCAGTGAAAGAGTGCTAAAATAATTGACTTGCAAAAAGTAACATGACATTGAATATGTTTCCGAACCTATTCCGTATTATAATTTTTACATATATATTTTACAAATTAAATACTAATTATGCTATTAAGAATATTTTTAACCGACTTCAAGAAGGAGAGGAGGTTATCAATTCATCGCATGTGTATTTTTAGGTGCGTTCGTAATTATGTAAATACGTAGCGCCTATTGTTGTCGCTCAGTCCGTCCGTCTGTCTGTCCGTCTGTCTGTCTGTCCGTCCGCATATAACAACGCAAAAACTACCCAACCGAATCGTTTGAAATTTAAAATGCATAATTATAACATAATTTTGTCGAGTCATTTCAAATTTTATGAAAATCGGATGGATAGATCAATTACAGGGACAATCAAAATGATTCCGTTACATTACGGTCAATGGGGAAAAAGTTTCAAATGCATTTTAATCGTTTGAAATTTAAAATATATAATTATTGCTTAATTTTGTCGAGTCATTTCAAATGTTATGAAAATCAGATGCATAGATCAATTACAGGGACAATCAAAAGGATTCCGTTACATTACGGTCAATGGGGAAAAAAGTTTCAAATGCATTTTAATCGTTTGAAATTTAAAACATATAATTATTACCTAATTTTGTCGAGTCATTTCAAATGTTATGAAAGTCAGATGCATGGATTATTTACAGGGACAATCAAAAGTATTCCATTACATTACGGTCAATAGGAAAAAGTTTCAAATGCATTTTAATGATGTTACACCCATTCGAACATAATAGAATTGGCATGAATCTATGAAATATATACTAAAATATGCATTTTGTACAATCTGTGATGCAAAGAATTTTTATTATTAAATTACAGGGCCACACAAAAATATTCCACTACATAATGCTATACGGGGAAACATTGTTTGAGACGTGTTTTAATTATATTCAGCTATTTCACATTTTATGAATAAGATATACGTTACTGAGGTGTAATAAAAATTACTGCCTGCATATTTACAGAAACACAAATATTTCGACTACTATACTGTATCCGAAGTACGCTCTACTATATCAGCAAGATCTGAATATTTTTAAAACTTCGTTATCGTACGAACGCACCTCATTTGCTACGTTCACGTGCAATTTCCAACTTGTTTTAATGTATGTTCACCGATTACACCGAAACTATCTAACTGATTAATTTGGTTTTGGTGTTAAATTAAAGAACTTACTCTCGAATTGGTACCACTTCCATTTCATAGAAATTGGTTCAGTAATTTTTTAGTAAACGGGCAAAAACTATTAAAATTAGTGATTTTTCGCTAATTAAAACTGTTGAATGAGTTCCTACCATAGAGTGCAGTTAGGATGGCCAAGCGGTCTAAGGCGAGTGATTTAAGTTCTGGTTCTCGAAAGAGAGCGTGGGTTCGAACCCCACCTCCGACATACATGCATACAACAACCTATTCCGTATTATAATTTTTACACATATATTTTGCAAATTAATTTCTAATTATGCTATTAAGAATATTTTGTATTTAACCGTTAGCAAAGAGTATCAGAGATATTTTACCAACTCAATACTTTATCAGCGAGAGAGTGCTAAAATAATAGACTTGCGAAAAGTAATATGACGTTGAATAAGTTCACGTGTAATACACTGCTCAAAACAATTAAAGGATATTTGAAGTTTCATATAAAATAAAGATATAAACGAAATTTTTTTGCCGAAAATAGAAGAAGAGAATCACAAATGCAAATTTTTCTGGTTTTCAAACTGTGGAGTATGCAAATTTTGAGTTTGATGTCAAAAACGTCGCTTCAACAGCAGCGAATGAAATTTGACTTTCAACTGGATAAAAAAGAATGAAGACAAGGATGATCGGCATTCAGTGATTGCTTTGTTCCGATAAGTACGATGTCTCAGTGAAGTCATTTGACAGATTCAGAAGCTTGGAGAATTGTTGGTAGGTTAGAAGGGGGCCAAACTCAAGCCGAAGTAGCGCAAGCCATTGGAGTGTCACGAAGTGTCATTTCCAGGATCTGGAACCGTTTTTTGGAGAGTGGATGTGCAGGCCGAAGACCAGGGCAAGGTCGTAGACGGGCAGTAACGCCCAATGAAGATCGGTATTTAACGTTAACAGCTCGGAGACACCGAAACATGAACGCTACTCTTCTCCAACAACACCTTCGCTCGGCTACAGACACCACGATTTCAACTCAGACTGTCCGAAACCGGCTCCATGCTGTAGGTCTGTATGCTCGCCGACCGATGGTATGTGTTAGATTAACATCAAGGCATCGTCGCGACCGCAGGCAGTGGGCAACCGAGCATGTCAACTGGAGGAGAAATGAATGGAGCAATATTCTGTTTTCTGACGAGTCCCGTTTTTCTGTGCATCCGGATAATAGGCGTATTTTCATCTGGAAGGACCGTGGCAGTAGAAATAATCCTGCGTTCGTGCACAAAAGAGTCAGATTTGGCGGTGGAGGAGTGTTGGTGTATGGTGGCATCTCCATTGACGGGCGCACTGACCTCTACATCATTCGAGATGGAGCTCTGACTGGTCGCCGATATAGGGATGAGATCCTCAGATTTATTGTAGTCCCTTACGCTGCAGGATTCGGAGATAACTTCATTTTAATGGACGATAACTGCAGGTCACATCGTGCAAACCTGGTGGAGGATTTCCTTTTCGAGGAAGGAATCGTTCGAATGGAAAGGCCAGCGTGTTCTCCAGACATGAATCCAATCGAGCACGTTTGGGACGCTCTAGGAAGACGAGTTTCTGGCCGCCAACAACCCCCACAAACTCTCCAAGAACTGGAAAGAGCTCTTCTGGAAGAGTGGGGCAATATACCCCAACTCGTCATTAACAGCCTCATTGAGTCCATGCCTCAAAGGTGTTCAACATTGCTGGCCGCCCGTGGAAACCATACCCCCTACTGAGAATGATTTTCTTTGAAGAAAACACCTTTTCTTATTCTTTTTTTTCATATGCACAAATTGTGTTTTTTCCTTTTGTACACAAATGCGCAATAAAATGCATTTTTTCTGCCAAACATGTGTAATTTATTCTCATATAACCTACTATGTCTGTCGACCATGTATCAATCAGCTAAAAAGTTTCCCAGATACAAAATCCATCTAAAACTGCAATATCCTTTAATTGTTTTGAGCAGTGTAGATTGTAGTCAAGATAGCTGAGCGGTCTAAGGCGTCTGATTTAAGCTTTGGTTCTCGAAAGAGAGCGGGGGTTCGAACCCCACTCCTGACATACATGTATAGAATAACCTTTTTACGCATTATAATTTTCACACATATATTTTACAAATTAAATACCAATTAAGCTATTAAGAATATTTTGTATTTAACCGTTAGCACAGAGAATCAGAGATCTTTTATCTCCTCAACACTTTATCAGTGAAAGAGTGCTTGCTAAATTAATAGACTTGTGAAAAATAACATGATCTTGAATAAGTTCCCTGAGTTGATTGCAATAAGGATAGACGAGTAGTCTAATGCGCTTGATTTAAGCTCTGGTTCTCGAAAGAGAACGTGGGTTCGAACCCCACACCTGACATACATATATACAAAAGCCTTTTCCTAATTATTCTTTTTACAAATTAAGTACTAATTATGCTATTAAGAATATTTTGTATTTAACCGTTAGCACAGAGTATCAGAGATCTTTTATCTCCTCAACACTTTATCAGTGAAAGAGTGCTTGCTAAATTAATAGACTTGTGAAAAATAACATGATCTTGAATAAGTTCCCTGAGTTGATTGCAATAAGGATAGACGAGTAGTCTAATGCGCTTGATTTAAGCTCTGGTTCTCGAAAGAGAACGTGGGTTCGAACCCCACACCTGACATACATATATACAAAAGCCTTTTCCTAATTATTCTTTTTACAAATTAAGTACTAATTATGCTATTAAGAATATTTTGTTTTTAACCGTTAGCACAGAGTATCAGAGATCTTTTACCAACTCAGTATTTTATCAGTGAAAATGTGCTAAAATAATAGACTTGCGAAAAGTAATATGGCGTTGTTCACCGTGTAGATTGAAGTTAGGATAGCCGAGAGGTCTAAAGCGCCCGATTTAAGCTCGGTTCTCGAAACCGATCGTGGGTTCGAACCCCTTTCCTGACATCCATGTATAACATACAGTATTTTTTCGTATTATAATTTCTTTAACTGACTTAAACAACTTGGAAATTGCATGTGAAGCGTAGCAAACGAGGTGCGCTCGTACTATAACGAAGTTTTAAAAATATTACTCTCATATATCAATCTCATAAAATTGTAAATAGTGAATTACAATTAAAACGCTCATCAAACAATGTTCTCCCTATACCATTCTGTAATGGAATACTTTTGTGTGGCCTTGTAAATCAGTAACAAATGTTCTTTGCATCACAAATTATGTAAAATGTATATTATAATATGTACTTTATAGTTGCATATAAATTTTATTAAGTTCGAATGAGTGCAACACCATTAAAATGCATTTGAAACATTTTCCCCCATTGACCGTGATGTAACGGAATACTTTTGATTGTCCCTGTAATTGATCTATGCATTTGATTTTCATAAAAGTTGAAATAACTCGACAAAATTATGTAAATGTATTTTAAATTTCAAATGTATAAAATACATTTGAAACTTTTTCCCCATTGACTATAATGTAATTGAATACTTTTGATTGCCCCTGTAATTGATCTATGCATCCGATTTTCATAAAATTTGAAATGACTCGACAAAATTATGTAATAATTATGTATTTTAAATTTCAAACGATTCGGTTGGGTAGTTTTTGCGTTGTTATATGCGGACGGACGGACGGACAGACAGACGGACAGACGGACGGACTGAGCGACAACAATAGGTGCTACGTATTTACATAATTACGAACGCATTTAAAAAAGAGAGAAGGTTATCATCAATTTTACCGCGTATGTACTTTATATATATACATATATGTTCACCGATTACACCGCAACTATCCAACCGATTAAACTAAGTATTACGGTATAAATAACTAAAAAGTAAGAAATAAAATAAACTTTTCCAAAAAAAAAAAAAAAAAATAACCAACTTCAATCAACGCTCTAAAAAGAGTTAAATAATTCTTTAAAATACCCTAATGATGAATTTTTATCTAATAACCACACATCAGATATCATGTACCGACAAAAAAATGGTTATAAGTTTAATACATAGAACTTAATATCCAGCAAACATGGTTTTTCGACAGAATATTTTTTACAAGAGATTAATTTACATATTTTTGATTTAATTTATGAATATACTAGCGGCCCTCCCTCGCTTTGCTTCGGGTAGTCCCGTGTCACTACTGACACCACAAATTGTTACTACCACTTCATCCCATTAAATTCAACTACTAAAACCATTACTCTCCTTTTAAGTAGTCGGGTAAAAAGTAGCCTGTATGTTAATCTAAGGTGCAATATAACTCCATACAAAGTTTCATAAAAATCGATCCATCCGTTCTTAAGTTATAGACTTTCTTTTGTGGATATAGATTATAGCAGCTCGCCCAGGCTTTGTACGGGTATTAAAAAAATTTCAAGTTCTAAATTTTTACACACATACTCATACTTTCTTCTTTGTGGATGGAGTTATTAAAAAAGTGTAAACTTATAAAAGAAAATTCGGATATTAGTATTATTTTTTATTTATTTGTAATTCATACACTACATTTTTACTTACTTACTTTTTACATTTTTACCTATTTATTTTATTTTTACAACAATTACAGGATGTCTTTATACACAATAAATCTTGTAGGGTTCAGCCTGCGTTTGCAATGTATAAGCGGAAAATATGAAATTATTTACGACATCACATTAAAAACCTCAAAAATAACAGTATTTCTCCGCTATTTAATGGATTTTATTATACATATAAACTTTCCTCTTGAATCACTCTAGCTATTAAAAAAAAAACGCATCAAAATCCGTTGCGTAGTTTTAAAGATTTAAGCGTACATAGGGATATGGGGACAGAAAAAGCGACTTTGTTTTATACTATGTAGTGATAAATCTTGTAGGGTTCAGCCTGCGTTTGCAATGTATAAGCAGAAAAAATGAAATTATTTACGACATCACATTAAAAACCTCAAAAATAACAGTATTTCTCTGCTATTTAATGGATGTTATTATACATATAAACCTTCCTCTTGAATCACTCTATCTATTAAAAAAAAAAACCGCATCAAAATCCGTTGCGTAGTTTTAAAGATTTAAGCGTACATAGGGATAGAGGGACAGAAAAAGCGACTTTGTTTTATACTATGTAGTGATGATACATATAAAAAGTAATGAATTACTTTTTGAAGTTGGTGCCAAACTATTGTAAGTATAGTAAGAATTGTGGTTATATTATGCCTAATACCATAAATAAAATGGTAAAAATCATTATTGATTGTGATTGTTTGGCACCAACTTCAAAAAGTAATTCATTACTTTTTATATGTATATATTCATAAATTAAATCAAAAATATGTAAATTAATCTCTTGTAAAAAATATTCTGTCGAAAAACCATGTTTGCTGGATATTAAGTTCTATGTATTAAACTTATAACCATTTTGTTTTGTCGGTACATGATATCTGATGTGTGGTTATTAGATAACAATTCATCATTAGGGTATTTTAAAGAATTATTTAACTCTTTTTAGAGCGTTGATTGAAGTCGGTTATATATATATATATATATATATATATATATATATATATTTTTTTTTTTTTTTTGAAAAAGTTTATTTTATCTGATAACAATGCAGCAAACCGCACATTTTTATCTCAAACCGTTTTTTAGTTACTTACATTCAAAATGTGTCAGTCATTTACTGGACACCCTGTATTATCCTTTTACTTATATATTGTATTCGTGTCTCATTCCATGTACTTGGATTTTTGAGGAAACATTTTTTCTTATCTTGAAGTTACACTACAGTATTGATGTTAGATAGCTTAATATGGTCAACCAAATTGTATTAATGAATGACAGCCTCTTGCTATTTAAAACCGCATGCCTCAGATAAGACAAACAATGAATTCACAGGCTATTTGAAATAAAAGCCCCTTCGATCAGGAATGTAAATCTGTTTCTTTTCATTCTCTCGTTGACAGCTGAGAGAGAGCCAGTTCTAGCGTGGACGCCAAGGCACGTGGTCACTTCTTCCCTGAATAGTTTTCTGACGAAATCTATATTGAGATGCTTACAAAAGTTTGAGGCTCTTGGCTTATAGAGCCGGTGTAAGAGTGATCCTACGATAAATCATTTTAGTAATAGCTCTATCACACGCACCTCTTTTCGCAGAACTTTTCCCCCTACACAACGTTACAGTCAGCAAATGTTGCGTGGCCTGGATGAGGGGGACATTTTGCTCACTATTCTTGCTTACCGAAATTTTCCTGCATAGCACGGAAAATGTTGCCGATTCATTCAGCGCTGATCAACTGACCAATAGGAGCGGAGCGAGAAATTAAATAACTCCGCGAGAAGTTCTAAAAATCTGTTTACCGAACACGCAGCAAGATGGACGATCGTGTTTTGTAAAATTTTTGCCTGTCTGACCAAGATAAGAAAAACCCTGAGTAGGTTTCCTGCTTTCGAAGGTTCCAAAACTTGTAGGGAGGGAACTCCATCCATAGGACAAAAAAAAAAAAAAAAAAAAAAAATAAAATAAAATAAAATAAAAAAAAAATAAATAAAATAAAATAAAATAAAAATAAATAAATAAAAAATAAAATAAATAAAGACTGCTTATTCGCGGAATGATCGGTTGAATGGGAGAAAAGGAAACGCCGGACTTCCCTAAAATAATGTCGAATGATCAGTTACCTTGATAACAGAACGGACCTGAGACCGGTTCTGCAATCTTTCTTATAGGAGCCAGACAGTACTATCGTTCCCCCGTGTGATACAGCTATTAGCCTAGTGTGAGAAGGATATACATAGAGCTTTTGTTCTTCTTTTACTTTTCTTTATCTAATTTCTTTCCTTAATTTGTTTTTTTATCATGGTTCCTGATCAGATAAATAATATAAACTAGGAAAAGTATACATAAAAATTAGAAGCAGAGGATGCAATAAATTGAAAATTGCACGTGAAGCGTATCAAATGAGGTGCGTTCGTACGATAACGAAGTTTTAAAAATATTCGGATCTTGCTGATATAGTAGATGGCACTTCGGATACAGAATAGCGGTCGAAATCTTTTTTGTGTTCCTGTAAATATACAGGTAGTAACTTTTATTACACCTTAGCAACGTATGTCATATTCATAAAATGTGAAACAGTTTGATATAATTAAAACACGCCCCAAACAATGTTTCACTGCATGGCTTTATGTAGCGGAATGCTTCTCTGTGGCCCTGTAATTTATTGATAAATATTCGTTCATCACAGATTGTACAGAATGTATATTTCAATATATATATACTTCATAGGTTCATGTCAAGTCTATTATATTCGAAAGAGTTTAACATCATTAAAATACCCTTTGTCGGACGTTCCTCTCAGTCCGCACAACTTTGAAGAAAGTCCGTGGTAGTTATAGCTGCCACCACCGATATTACTAGGTGATATCGGTCACCCACTGTGAGGATTGTGTAAATGAACACTGACGCTGTCAATTAACTGAATTACCAGTTTATTTAGAATATATGTACACACTAACGCTATTTACCATTATATACAATTACAACTCGGATATAGGTGATCCGGTTCAACATTAAATTATATACAGTAGAGGTTGGCTGTGTACTATTCCAATTACACTTTCCACCTCACACTCAATGCACGTTAGATTCACTTTATCGGAGATCAATCTCGAATCTCCCAACACAGGTATACTCGGCCTGCACTTCTCGGCCCAGAGCACTAAACACCAGGACGTCTGTGTCCTTTGCTCTCCAGAAACGCACTCCTTACGCTCTACCACACAGAGCACCCTCTAGATACGAAACCCAGGTACGGACTGAACTAATCTGAGACAAGACTTGCTTTTCTCAAATCACTGTTTTCCCCAACCTAAACCCCCTTTGGAGCTCCCTCATTGGGCACCTTCCACATTCCTTTCTTGATTAGTGACATGTTCCTTTTCTGCTGATCATCCGCATACCTCACTGACAGATGGACATGCCTCTCAGCAATCTTCTCTTTCTCTTATTCACCACCTGCATAGGATTATCTGTCAATTCTGCTTTCCACAAAGAAGGAATGTCACCTTGGAAATTCTGGTACACAGCCATACAATACAAGATATTAACATAGAGAAATAGTGGAACTTCCTTTCTTTAGCAGAGGTGGTATCAGAACCTGACACCCCCCCACCTTAGCGGAAAATATGCCTTTTAGGGGCTAATTTTCCCGAAACATATAGTAATATCATTGTTTCCCCCAGGAGAAGGGCGCACAGGCCTTCGGGGAAACGTCCACCGGTAAATGTTAGCAGAAGGTTTTTTCTTATTTAAATTCTTAAAGATACAGAATTAATGCCAAAAATAAGGGGAACATTTCTTTTCAAAAATTTACTGGTGGAAGATCAAAATTTACTGGTCAAAGGTCTGTGCGCCCTTGTCCTGGGGGAAACACTGGTAATATAGCAGAAGAGTTCAATAGTCTCTTTACAGATTTCTTCATTATGCTTATTACATAGGTATTTCCAGGTGTCTGAACATTACCTACTGACATCTCTACCGAACCTTGTACTAATATTATTATTACATAAACAATACACATGTTAATACAATATTATAAACATAAAATTCAAAAATATTTACACATACACAGAAAAAAAAATTAAATGTGTGATGACATCCCTTTAAGGTTGTCCACTACTGGGTCGTTGATGCTGATGGGCTAACAACTAGTTGTTCTTCCCAGCTCTTTCTATGTAGCCTGGAAATTGCGTCAGCATTCAAATGTTGAGCTCCTGGACGGTGAGAAATGCTCAGGTTCCAGCGTTGCAAGGCAAGAGCCCATCTAGTGAGTTTGGGTGATCTTGGGGTTGTTTCGGTGAGAAATTTTAATGGATTATGATCCGTAATGATCTCAATTTGAGACCCATAGGTCCATTTTTCAAACTTTCGCAACCCAAAGAGAACACTCCAAGCCTCTTTCTCTATACTCGGCCAAGCACGCTGAGCCCCTGAAAATTTCTGACTGGCAAAAGCTATCGGTTTCTGACCCTTTTCATCTTTTTGAGTAAGACAACATCCTACTGCCAGGTCGGAAGCATCTGTGTGGAGCTGGTATTCCCGGCCTACGATAGGTGTAGCCAAACTCGTCACTTTACATAACTCATCTTTAAGAGTATTAAATGCTTTTTCTACCCTTCCATCCCATGGAACAGTATTTTTAACCTTCCCTTTGATTAATGGTATAGCAATTTCGGCATAATTTGGAATATAAGTTCGGTAAAATCCCATTAATCCCAAAACAGATCTAACTTCCTTTTTAGTTTTTGGTCTTTTAAATCCCTTATTGCACCTATTTTCTCCTCATCAGGTGCATGCGTTCCACCTCCAATTACATGACCTAAAAACTTAGTCAATTTCTCTCCAAATTTACATTTATCCAGCCTAATCGTAAAATTTCTGCTTTTAAGTTCTTCAATAACAGCCCTAACATGCTCACAATGCTCTTCCCAGGTGTCGGAGAAAATGATGACATCATCAATATATGCTTCCGCATATCTCCGATGACCTTGAAGAACCTCATTCATATCTTTCTGAAACGTGGCAGCCGCCCCTGATAATCCAAAAGGCATAGTAAGCCACTGATAAGTTCCGTTATGCGTTGTAAAAGCTGACAAATGTTGACACTCCTCAGCTATTTTTATCTGCCAATAACCCCTCAATAAATCAATCGACGATAAATACTTAGCCGCCCCTGCGGTATACATGATTTCTTGAGAATCTTTCATCGGAAAGGTTGGAACCTGAGTTACCGAATTTAAAGCTCTATAGTCTATACAAAGTCTAACAGTTGCGTCTTTTTTCGCCACACAAACAATTGGATGACTAATTTCAGCATTTGACACTTCGATTAGATTTAATCCTAATAAATTCTGAATCTGCCTATTTACTTCCTCTTTATAAGCTACCGGCACACTATATAACTTTGGCTTTTTCCTTTTCACCCCCGGTTTAAGATCAATACGATGTTCCCCTACTTCAGCTGGTCGTACAGGACCCATAAACACCTCTTTATTCTCCCTCAAAATAGACTTTATATCTTTAACTTGATTGTTAGATAACCCTTTTATTTCGAACCTCTCTATATCTCGTCCTACTTTCTGATCCTGGTTCAAAATTAGAATTTCCCCAACTTCTCCAAATTCCTCATCACCCTCAAAAACAATATTAACTATATTACATTTAGCAATAAATTCTCGTATTTTATTTTGGTGCACATGCTTAATACTCCCGTCGGCTAACTCAACTATAAAAGAATGTTGGTTTCGTTTTTCGACGATGGTTGCCGGCCCTTGCCACCTAGAATATAATTTATTAGTCGAATCGGGGATTAACAATATTACCTTATCGCCTACTTCAAACTTTTTTTCTTTTGACCTTAAATTATAATGATACGCCATTCTATTTTGTTGCACCTCGGACGATAATTTTGCCTCATTTGGGGCTCTTTCTAAACGTCCCCTAAGTTTATTCAAATACTCATGAATTGGCGTAGTATCTAACTGCGCCCCCTTATTTTCTCCTGCCCAGGATGACTTGAGAATCGATAAAGGACCCTCCGGCGCTCTACCATAAAACAATTGGAAAGGTGCGATTCCCGTCGTAGAATTTGGGACTTCCCTATACGCCCATAATACAAATGGCATTTGTTCATGCCACTTTTTTCCTTCTTCTCTAATAGTATGATGTAACATACGTTTAAGAGTCTGATTAAATCGTTCCACAAGCCCGTTAGACTGTGGATACTGTGGGATCGAAAATCTTGGACTAGCGCCTAACCTTTCCTCAAATTCTTTCGTTAAGTCGGCAGTGAAATTGGTTCAATTATCACAGGCAATTATATTTGGAATTCCTGTCCTCATAAATATTTGAAGTAACGCATCACACGCGGTTTTAGCAGTTAAACTTTTTAGAGGGATCGCATCCGCCCACCTGGTATGTTGATCAATTAAAGTTAGTATATACTGATGCCCTTGTGAACTTTTAGGATCAATAGGCCCAATTAAATCAACATTAACTACCTGAAATGGAAGTTCCGGCCGCGATACTGGGGAAATAGGAGCTCTATCATTTACTTTAACCTCTCTAGTCAATTGGCACTCTAAACGTGACTTACAAAATTGTTTAGTTTCTTTCGCCATCCCCTCCCAATAAAATGAATACCTGATTCTCTGTAAAGTTTTCTTGGCTGCATGATGCCCTCCAAATACCGAACTATGCGCTAATTTTAAGATTTCTTCCCTTCTTACTTTGGGTACTACTAATTGCGCTATAGTTTCGCCTAACAATTTCTCTTTGTCATATAATAAGCCATTTACAATATAATAATCCCCCTTATCCATTTTAGCTAATTCCCAAGCTTTCTCTAATTCTTTACATTCTAATTGGGATTCCTTAAACATATCTTAATTGTTAACAATAGCTTTATTATCTTTCTCCACTTCCGTTTTTTCCGTATTCTGAGTTTGTAAATTTTCCGACG
Source organism: Maratus speculifer (assembly GCA_964019185.1). NCBI lineage: Eukaryota > Metazoa > Arthropoda > Arachnida > Araneae > Salticidae > Maratus > Maratus speculifer. The sequence continues at coordinate 245,277,993 of OZ025303.1, forward strand.
GCGCTTCTATTGCGTAAACATTACAACTATCGTTACTCACACCTTCCTTTTCATTCAAGTTATCAATAATTTCCGAACTTTCTAATTCTTGGGCCTCTAGCAATGGCTCCTAGCGGTTGACACCTGACAACTCATTAATCACTTCGGGATGTAAAATTACTTGCTCATTAATATTATCAGTCACTGCGCAAAGTACTTCCTGATGAATTATATTAGTTTGTCCGAATTGCGGAATAGCTAACGGTAGTTTAACCAACGGCGATTTAACTGCTTCACCGAATAACCCTTATAAATAAATACTACCCGCTCCTTTTAATTTCTCTTCCGGTACCAAATCTTTATGAACAACACTAACTTCACATCCAGAATCAACCAATCCCTTTGCTTTTTGCCCATTTACACTAAGTTCAATTTTCTCAAGTTTATTTAATTTCTCACCAATAACATTAGTTCTCGGTTCGGCCTTTGCCGATATTCTCGCCACAATAGCTCCATTAGGTAACTTTTTGTTTTCTTTTACCACAATCTTATGTACACCCGCTTTCGGATCTCGCCCTTTATTACCATTATTTCCCTCATTACCCACTTTATTACAAAAACGTTGGTAATGACCTCTCAAACCACATTTAAAGCATTTAGGCACTGAAGCATCACTAGGTTTCTTAAAATCTATTTTCCTATCCGAAAAAGAACTAGTCTCATTACTCCCGTTTTGCCTCCAGTTATTACTAACTTTACTGTCCTCCCTCGGTCTCATTTTTTCATTGTTTACGTGCCTATCTTTACCTTTAACACCTTTATACGTAGCTGCATAAGACTTATTTTTATGGTCAAAATAATGGTCACATTCTCTAGCAATTTTAGAAGCTTCTATAACCATTTACCTTGGTGAGTTAACTCAATTTATGACGCGGTATACTCATCTAACGTACTTACTAATTTATCAGTAATAATTAACTGGTTGACCTTTTCATAAGAGTCAGCCCCTCTAATCTTACAATAATTTTCCCATGTCGCTATTAAACGCGATACAAATAATACATGAGTTTCGTTCTGGTTTCTCGCAGCCTTCTTAAAATTTTCCAAACATGCCTCCGGTGTCTGCTCATGTTCCCTTAGAACTAACTCCTTTAATTCCTCATAATTCTCCATTTGTTCCGTAGTGGTATAAATTAATAGATTATCTGCCTTATCTCCTAACATATTTAGTAGAATTTCTGCCTGCTGGTTTTCCGGTACATTTTTAGTTTTAAATGCCCTTTCTAAACTGTTGAAAAATAAATTCCATCCCTCAGTCCCTTCCGGTACTTTGATAGATAGAGTTTTCACACTTTTGATCAATTTTTCTATATTACTTTCATTATTAGATTCCCTAGAGACAGTAAAATGATTTGCCGATCCTTGAACTCTTAGTCTCTCCATTTCTAATTCATGTTCCATCCTTAATTTTTCAACCCTTTCTTCTCTTTCTAATTTTTCGCGTTCTAACATTTCCTGTTTTGCTAACTTTTCGCGTTCTAATTTTTCCTGTTTTTCTAACTTTTCGCGTTCTAATTTTTCCTGTTAGGTAGATTTCGTATGAAATACTACTTATTGCATTCTCACCAGTTTATATATATATGGGTGATTCTCAAAATAAGGGACAATTTATGTCTTTCGGCATACAAAAAAAATTGAGAGGTTTTCTGTCATGTTTTTCTGTTTAGATCTGTTTGTCTTAATATTATTCATTATTTGCACTCAAGAATTACTCACTTTTTAGTTAAAAACACCTTAAAATAACAGAATAAATGTTCAAAATGTCATTAGCATGGATGTCCACAGCAGCTGTGCCTTGTATATACTAGCTTTTTCAAGAGTTAATATCATGTTTATAAAAGGAAACAAATGTTATTCTTTCTTTAAATTAATCAAGGAGAGGATTTATCCAATAAATTTCTTTTTAAAAATAAAATTATAGTATATAAAAAAAGAATTAAAGTTTGTCCTCCATATTCTATTTTCAAAACAAGTCATACTGTAACAGCTGGTTATTAATCAAAATTTTATTTTCACATATGACAATAGTTTGAAAATATAAAGTTTCTCCATGGCAACAAGTAGCCATTTTATCCCAACCTGAAAATAGAAGCATGTATTGTATTTTAAGAATAGAAGTTTAATATCAGGGGCGTACATCAATTGTATGTCATTAGAATAAATAATAATATTCATGTTTATTTTATAATTAAAATTTTTATTTTACTTATTTGCATAGAACTTTTGTGTTTTAAAAAACCCCATAAAGGGCTATTTCATTGTGATTATATTATGGCTCATAATCTTATTTAAATTAAAATTTGTCATTAGCATGGACAAATATCAGTGTCATTAGCATGGTTTTTCTGTCCATGCTAAAGACTCCTATGTGCATAAATGTAACCATTGCTTAAATTATATCTTTTATAAAGTTTAATTTTACATATAAATTTAGGTATTACATTTATTATCCCTAAAATATGCATCAAATCTGTCAGAAAATCACTAAGACAGCTTATTGCATTGTTAGTGTCAGAATGTTGCTCATGTAAACAAAGTTTGCTCTTTGGTAATCTTTTTATTCTCCTCATATGTATATATGTAAAAATGGAAACCATTTGCTGAAAAGGTAGGCTAATAAATATAGAAAAAAATATTTAAACAGGACGAAAAAAAAATTCTTAATATATTTATTCCATGCAATTTGTTTTGTCATTAGCATGGCTCAAAAAATACTAATTTTTTTTTTTAACTTAATTTTTAAATATTTAGCTCTGCTGACTACATGTAAAGTATACCTAATACTACATTAACAACACCTACTTTTTTTTTCAGAAATTTTGCTAAAGTATTTTTTTTTAAGATTTCACTTTTGAAATTGTCCCCTATTTTGAGAATCACCCATATATCTATCTATCTATCTATATATCTCACTTTTTTATGGACACGATAACTTCTATAATTCTTCACCAATCTCCGCCAAACTGATACATAAAATCAAAGGGGATAAAATCTCGGCTAAGTTCTTTAATGAGCAAAATCGGACCAAGGCTCGTTTTTGTGAAAACAGAAAAAAGCCCATAACTTCTTAATGAAAATAGATATCGAATCAGTTTAAAGTTTATATTACTTCTAAATAATGGGCCAAAGGTTTATGCATGACAGATTTTTAATAAAGTTAAAAAAGGGTTCAAGGGGCGAAAAAAATAGGGTTTTTGGGAGAAAAAAAATCATAACTTTGTCAATTCTCAAGATATTAAATCCATCTAAATTTTTTATAAATATTCTCAAAATTATCTAAAACTTTTGTATTTGCAAGTTTTTGATAAGACTAACTCTTACCGGTAAAAAAAATAAAAAGGGGTTTCGAAAAAGAAAAAAATCCATAACTTTGTCAATTCTTAAACTATAAAATCCAATTAAATTTATCTTACATCTTCTCAATAATATCTACAAGTTTTATATTGATAAGTTTTTCATAGGATCAATTCGTATAGCAAAAATAAATTAAACAAAAATTGTAGTTGGAAAAAAAACCTCTAATTCGAACTACTTACATTCTGAATCATTTTTTTAAATTAATTTTTTATTTTAAACGCATCCAAATGGCTGATCCTCTTACTTAGGAACTATATAATGTGAAACATTGACCAGTATTTTGATAAAGACAAAATATATTTCAAAAAAGGCTGCCAAAAAGGGTATTTTGAACAGAATTTCCCGAAGTGACCGTGATAGGGAATTTGAGGAAGCACTCAAATAACAAATTGCGTTTTTTCTGACTCATTTTTAAATCCATTTTTTCTCTCAAACGCATCCAGTTTACAAGTCCGCTTATTTAGGAACTGTATAATATGACGCATTGGTCAATTTTTTCATAAAGACAGAATATATTTCAAAAAAAGGCTGCCAAAAAGGGTACTTTGAACAGAATTTCGAAAAGTTATCGTGATTGAAAATTTCAGGGAAGCATTCAAATAACAAATTGCGTTTCTTCTTACTCATTTTTTAATTTAGTTATGCTCCCAAACGCATCCATTTGACAGGTTCTCTTATTTAGGAGCTGTATAATGTCCCGTATTGGTCAGTTTTTTGATAAAGGCTGAATATATTTTTTTAAATGCTGTCAAAGTGGGCACTTCCCCAAAATTTCCCCAAGCTATCATGATTAAGAATTGTGGTTGTATACAAAATTGGTTATTTTATAACTCATTTTTAAATTCACTTTTGCTCTCAAACGCATTCAATTGACAGTATTTTGTTATTTAGGAACTATATAATGTACCGTATTAGTCGATATTTTAATAAAGTCAGAATTATTTCAAAATATGTTGTCAAAATGGGCATTTAAGCCGAATTTAGCTTAAGATGATTCTGATAAAACCAGTCCTTACAGAAAAATGAAATTAAAAAAATTTCAAAAGAGGACAAATAAAGTTGTTAAACTGGGTTTATCTGCAATCAAATTTATTTTTTGTTGTTGAAATGAGCACTCTTCGAAATCTACCTCCGCCTAGAGGCCAAGCCGACAGGGATTTTTTTTCTTCGCGATCTAATTTTTCCTGCTCTAAACGTTCTGCAACAATAGCTTCCGATAATTCCTTAATAACCCCCTCGTCATACCCATCACTGTCCATTATCTTTGTCCTAAGTGGAATTCTGGTATCATCTTCCGTGAATTCAACCCATAATTCTTCAGCTAGCACCTGAAGATCCACCTTTTTTAGTTTTAATAAGAAAGCCATACCTTCTCCGATTCTTATTACCACCCTACAATAATATTTAAACCTACCAAATTAATATTTCCTAAATTTTTAACTTAGTACAGTTATTTCTCCACTTATTATACTAATTAATATCCTTCAGATAATCAGTGTTTTTCATTTCTAATTAACCTACTGAATAATCTAATTTTTCTCAACCATTGATATCACACAATATACTTCCAGTAAAACAAAAGGTAAAACAACAATTCGATTTGATTACTATGCAATACAGATTTCAATTTATACACTTAGATAACATGCAATTTACATAATAATACTGATACGTTGAAATTGAATAAAAATATTGATGTCAATAAAAGCATCCACATAAAGAAAAATTGTAAAACATGCATATATAAATTTCTACAATTATCCTCACAAAAATATTTCCGAATTCAATACTAGTTCTCACACTTAAAACAAATATAATATTTTGATCACAAGATCTTTACTTTTATCTTTCCTCACTATGGCTCTCTTTTGAGCCTTTTTTTCCACTATGGCCCTCTTTTGAGCCTTTTTTTTTCATTATGGCTCTCTTTTGAGCCTTTTTTTTCTCACTACCATTGGCCAATTAAAATTCTACTAATCAAATGTTATTATACACTCTTCAAACTTAAACAATATTGCTTCATTTAAATATTACTTTGATAATAATTTAAATTTAAATAAATTTAATTATTCCTTCCAACTACTATTAACACAATTAGAAACAAATAAAGTTAGAAATAAAAAAAAAAAACATAGAAAGTCAATACTAGCTCAAGTTATTATGACCTTTCCTTAAAACAATAGCCAATATGGTTATTAACACTTTATAGGTAGGAAGTATTGATAAAACACATAAATAATATAGATAATTTACTTAAATTACTATTAATTATACAACAACAAATTTTGGTTCGAGATGTCAGCAGAAGGATGTGATCAAAACACCTTACCTTATACTTTATTTGCTGGGGTACTTTTCTAATCACAGATAGTTCCACGATGTAGCGGTAATATGGCACAACGGTTCAGTTCTTTCTAATACTGATACGGCACAGGCACAGCACTTTAGCACACACTCGATGATACGGCACGACACTTTAGCATACACTCGACGATCCGGCACGACACTTTAGCACACACTCGACGATCCGGCACGATACATTGGCGCACACTCGACGATACGGCACGACACTTTAGCACACCTTCGACGATCCGCATTACTACGCAAGAATTCCACTGGGTATTCCGGCACTAACAGACTGCAACACGGCTCGCTGGTCACTGGTTTCAGGCGATTCTATCCCGACGCTGCCACCAATTTGTCGAACGTTCCTCTCAGTCCGCACAACTTTGAAGAAAGTCCGTGGTAGTTATAGCTGCCACCACCGATATTGCTAGGTGATATCGGTCACCCACTGTGAGGATTGTGTAAATGAACACTGACGCTGTCAATTAATTGAATTACCAGTTTATTTAGAATATATGTACACACTAAATACGCTATTTACAATTATATACAATTACAACTCGGATATAGGTGATCCGGTTCAACATTAAATTATATACAGTAGAGGTTGGCTGTGTACTATTCCAATTACACTTTCCATCTCACACTCAATGCACGTTAGATTCACTTTATCGGAGATCAATCTCGAATCTCCCAACACAGGTATACTCGGCCTGCACTTCTCGGCCCAGAGCACTAAACACCAGGACGTTTGTGTCCTTTGCTCTCCAGAAACGCACTCCTTACGCTCTACCACATAGAGCACCCTCTAGGTACGACACCCAGGTACGGACTGAACTAATCTGAGACAAGACTTGCTTTTCTCAAATCACTGCTTTCCCCAACCTAAACCCCCTTTGGAGCTCCCTCATTGAGCACCTTCCACATTCCTTTCTTGATTAGTGACATGTTCCTTTTCTGCTGATCACCCGCATACCTCACTGACAGATGGACATGCCTCTCAGCAATCTTCTCTTTCTCTTATTCACCACCTGCATAGGATTATCTGTCAATTCCCCTTTCCACAAAGAAGGAATGTCACCTTGGAAATTCTGGTACACAGCCATACAATACAAGATATTAACATAGAGAAATAGTGGAAATTCCATTCTTTAGCAGAGATGGTATCAGAACCAGACACCCTTGAAACTATTTTTTCCTCTTGATAGTAACGTAATGGAATACTTTTGATTGTCCCCCGTAATTTAATTAAACATCCAATTTTCATAAAATATAAAATAACTCGACAAAATTACGCTGAAATTATATATTTTAAATATCGTGCAATTTGATTGGGCAGTTTTTGCTTTGTTAAATGAGGGCAGACAGACAAACTCACAGACTGAACGACGAATATAGTTGTTAGCTATTTATATAATTACAGACGCACCTAAAATTATTCAGAACTATACTACACAGTATTTTAGATACAGTATAATAGCTAACAGGGCTTCGCTAAGGGGGGGGGGGACAGGGGGGAGCCTTGCCCTCCCAAACGTTTGCACATGCTGTTACAGTTGGCAAATTTACAAACTGAATTGGCAAATTAATTTAAAAACTATAATATACTTTCTATTTTTGATAGATTTGACAAAAATTACCAATATAATTATAAATATTAAGTTTTTAGCATTTTCCAACAAAGTTGAAAAGTGCTTATGCATTCGGTTAGTCTGGCCGTCTGTTCGTCTGTCCGTCTGTCCGCCTGTTCGTCTGTCCGTCTGTCCGCCTGTTCGTCTGTCCGCTCTCTAACTCACTTAAATATACTCGAATTGCCATGAAATTTTAGGACCTTATTAACGTTTACCCTAGCACAAATCCTATTGAATATGAAATTTCTACCATGATTAGTTTATCTACAGGGAGAATCAAAAGTTTCCCATTACATTACGGCCTATGGGGAAAAATCGTTTCAAAGGAATTTTAAAGATGTTATACCCTGTTAAACATGTTAAAATTTATATGCTTTTACGAGGTGTATTAAAATATGCATTCTATAAAATATAAAAAGAAAATGTAGCTATTATTCATTTACAGGGCCACACATAAGAATTCCATTAGATAATGGTAAAAGGGGGAATTGTGTGTGGCGTATTTTAACTAAACTGTTTCATGTATAATAAAATTGATGTATGTCAATGAGGCTTAGTATAAATTATACGATACTGCCTTTCCTAATATAAAGTACATAGTATTTACAGGGACACACAGAAGACTTCAAATATTACATTCTTTCCAAAGTACTGTACATGTATCCGATAATAGCTAATGGATGGATGGAATGTATTTTAATTATGATGTGTGCGTATAAGTTTCACTAAATTTATGCTTATTATATGGTGTGTATAAATCCTATAGTTAATATACAAGGCTACCCAAAAGAGCTCGCCAAATATGAACATACTGAATATGAGCATAAATTACTAAAAGGTGATTCTTAAATAAATTATGCATTTTTATGCTGAACTGTATTAAATTTACCAAGAAATGTCTGCAGAATATAGATAAAATGATATACAGGGCCACGCAAAGAACTGGATACATGGAGCCCATAAATTATAATTTATGAGAAAGTGCTATCAGCTGTTTTAAGAGTGTTTTAGTTTAAAATAAATATTTTAGTTTAACACTGATGTGTAATAAAGGTTATGAGGCAAACTACAAGGCTGAACAAAGTATTCAAGTATGTTCCCATCAATTAGTATAAAATGCTGAAAGAGAAATTTCAAGCTACTAGGCATTTTTTGCTAAACTAAATTTTCCCATTATATAGTATGTATATTAGCTGACAGATCAAATACAGGGCTGTTCAATTGTACTGGAATACATATTTGGCTTTATATCCTTATTTGGCTAAATAACGAAGTTTTGTTAAAGATTTCATGAAGCGTTGGAAAGTGCTTCATAATCTATGCGTAACACATGATTTTTCTTACTTGATTACAAATAAAAACTATATTGCATTTTCTAATTGTGATATTGATCTATTGTGTTTCTAATTGCATTGTGATATCTTGGTAAAATTATAAAACTAATTGGCAAACGCCCAGAACTATTTATGTTTGCTTTTCACTGAGTTGGCAAATACTGAATTTTGACTTGGCAATTTCAGGTTCTCTCCCCCGCCAATAAATCTTCGCGAGGGCCCTGATAGCTAAAATATTTTGTGTGTCCTTGTAAATATTATCTGCTTTCTTTTATACCAGAAATAACTTGTAGTATTCCTCAGCAAAGTATATCAGTCTCATAAAATGTTAAACAGTTAATTACAATTAAAACGCACACCAGAAACTGTTCTTCCTATACCATTATGTAATGGAATACTCTTGTGCGGCCTTGTAAATCAATAACAAATGTTCTTTGCACCACAGATTGTGCAAAATGTATATTATAATAAGTAACTTCATCGATGCATATCAATTTTATTATGTTCGAATAAGCGTAACACCATTAAAATGCATTTGAAACTTTTTTCCCAACTGACCGTAATGCAACGGAGTACTTTTGATTGTCCCTGTAATTGATCTATGCATCCTATTTTCATAAAATTTGAAATGACTTGTCAAAATTATGTAATAATTATATATTTTAAATTTCAAACGATTCAGATGGGTAGTTTTTGCGTTGTTATATGCGGACAGACGGATTGACTGAAGGACAACTATAGGGGTTACCTATATGCATAATTACAAACGCACCTAAAAATGACCTGGAGTATTAACTTAATTAATAAACTCACATGCTTTAATCGACTGTACATACTTTATTTTAAGATATTGTGAAGCATTACTTGCCCTTCTGGCAAAACAAAACAACTAGAAAAAAAAAGACAGTTTGCGTTTCTATAGTTACATACATTAGCGAACAAGTATGATGCCAGATTCCAAACATAAATTACAAATAACTCTAACATATCCCCCGACATTGAAGGGTCAACTTCAATAAATTGTACAATACAAAATATTAACATTATCCTAGTTTTATAAAATTTAAAATGACTTGACAAAATTATGTAATAATTATATATTTTAAATTTCAAACGATTCAGTAGGGTAGTTTTTGCGTTGTTGTATGCGGACAGACGGAGGGACTGAAGGACAACTATACGAGCTATCTATGTGCATAATTACGAAAACACCTAAAAATGACCTGGTGTACCCTATAAGCCAAAATTGCACTTTAAATAATCAAAAGCCAAAATCGCTTCTCCAAAATTGCACTGTATTCAAGCCCCTCAACCTAAAACTGCTATCAGATTCACATATATTTCGAAAGACTTTTGTGTCAACACTTGATTTCTTCCAACTTTTTGCGAAATATACTCCCAGCACCCGAGTGTGATAGCAAACAGCAATGTCTGCCCAACTTTTTTCCACAGTTACAAAAAAGTCTGGGCTAGCCGAGATTTTTCATCCAACATCGAATATTTCTACAAATCAGAGATATGCGATTGATACGAATAGGCGATAAATATTAACGGCTGGTCCTAGTAGGACTGGTTTCCCTTCTTTTCCTTCAACTTTTTCAAAGACAGTTGTAACCTCTTTCTGTCTTTGAACGGGAAAAAGTTGGGGTTAAAATCGGCTGAAAAGTTTGCCGCGCCTGAAGTTCGTGAATCTGATAACAGCTTAAAGGTTAAAGGCTATTCTCAACTGGTCTGCTCAACAAGTGCAAAAAGTTTTGACAGATTTACGAGTTAATTTTTTAATGGAAATATATAAAATTGGAAGGCCTGATTCTGGAAGAGATTGAGCTGTGTTTTTCATTTTCATATACACTATATTGCCATTGATTATGGGACACTTGCGATTTTAGACATTTTACTAAATATCTAGAAAAATACATGAGGAATTATCTCGAAACTCTTAGTGTATAAATATAATAGTATACGTCATACATCTCCGTGAAGATTTTTTACCGAAACTCCATAGGGGACCGTCAGCAAATTAAAAAAGAATGAGTATCTTTTGAATAACCCTGTCAAAACTAATGTAGCAAAAGCGCTCAAACTCTAGATTATGATTGAATGCCTTATTGTAATACACTGTGTTCATTTTTATGCAAATAGCATGCACACTCGCAGAGTAATTAAGGTTTTTATAAAAATGGTCCCAAATTTTGCCAAGTTTTTTGCTTATAATATGCAGAGTTCTTAATATAAAGTAACATTCTTTTCTGAAAATATGACAACTAATATTGCATACAATACCCTGTAATCAGAATTAAAAAATAATAAAAATTGTATGATAAATGAGTAGGTTTACTAAATAATTTTTTACTGCGCATGCGTCAAAGATATCAAAATTGCATTTGCATATTATGTTAGCTAAATGTATAGAGCAACTTTTGTAAAAGTCTCAAAATTATAGCTTGAAAATTCTGAAAGTAATCGTCTATAGAAAAAGGACAAAATCCGTTGTTTCCAAAATGAAGCAAAAAAATGAGGGATTTTATCCAGAAGTAGTCGTAACATCCCGTATTGTGTATTCTACATTGACACTAATGAATGAATATATGGATACAACCCCTCTTGTTTTTGCTTCATTTTGAGAATAACGAGTTTTCAACTTATTCAATTGACGATTATTTTCAGAATTTTTCAGTTATGGTTTTGTGACTTTCACAAAAGTTGCTCTATACATTTAGCTAACATAATATGCAAATGAAATTTTGATATCTTTGACGCATGCGCAGTAAAAAAATATTTAGTAAACCAACTCATTTTGTATACAATTTTCATTATTTTTTAATTCTGGTTACAGGGTATTGTGTGCAATGTTGTTTGTCATATTTTCTGAAAAAAATATTATTTTATATTAAGAACTCTGAAAATTATGAGGAAAAAACTTGGAAAAATTTGGGACCATTTTTATAAAAACCTTAATTACTCTGCGAGTATGCATGCTATTTGCATAAAAATGAACACAGTGCATTACAATAAGGCATTCAATCATAATCTTGAGTTTGAGCGCTTTTGCTACATTAGTTTTGACAGGATTATTCAAAAGATATTCATTCTTTTTTAATTTGCTGACGGTCCCCTATGGAGTTTCGGTAAAAAATCTTCACGGAGATGTATGACGTATACTATTATATTTATACACTAAGAGTTTCGAGATGATTCCTCATGTATTTTTCTAGATATTTAGTAAAATGTCTAAAATCGTAAGTGTCCCATAATCAATGGCAATATAGTGTATATATATATATATTATTTTAAGCATCCGACAAAGACTTTTTTACCCTTTCTTGAGTGGTTATACGTTTATCGCGCGGATATTTGGTTTAAAGATATTTTTTTCTGAAAGATGGATTGCATTTGTAACAAAAACAGAAAAAAATGTTCTATTCGATAGCTTCTGAACAACAACACCTGGAGTTTCATGCATTTCTGAAAAAAATTAAATCAATATTTATGTCTTAAAGTTGCCCTTTTGTATTTGAGAACACCCTTAAATAAAATAAGACCCCTGAACGTCTCTGAAATCCCGAGTACTGAATCATTCGGAAAGAGGTACTGAGCTCGCGAAACTATGTTGAAAACGGTGTCAAGGCTCCTGTGAAACTCGTTTTTCAGTCAGCCAACAGCGATAGTGGGCAAACATGGACTCTTCTGTTATCCAGAAACATCAAGGACTATGATAATATTACAGTTCCAGCAGTTGGCCAATATTACAGTTAGGTTTTCACAATTATTTTTGCTTAAGCAGACTGTGTTTTGTTTTTATTTCTTACCACTTAAAATCATTAATTTTACCCGCTTTCATTTCAACTTAGTTTACATGCTGTAAGATTTATCATAAGTCAGTAAGTAGTGCGTTAAAAATTCAGTGCAAAGTGAAATTGTATTTGAAACTGTCACATAAATTATTTTGTTTTTATTTTGTATTGTAAGAAAAATATGAATGTAATTTTTTGAGAAATTTCTAATTTCGAATTTTAAGATGATTCAGTTTCGAGTCGCAGAGCTTATGAAACTCTGTTGAAAATGGTGTCCTATCAGATAGCTCCTGTTCCTGTAAAACTCGTTTTTCAGTCAGCCAACAACAGTGGCACGCAAACACGGATTCTGCTGTTTTCCGGAAACATCAAGGACTGTAATAATTATTACAGTTTCAGCAGTTTTCTAATATTGCAGTAAGGTTTTTACAACTATTTTTATTTAAAGAAACTGTATTTTATTAACCATTTGGGAAAAAAATTGTTGCTCTAGGTAGAGAAGTGAGAAATCTGAACTATATCTGAATCCTTTTATTGGTTGAATTCCGCAATAAAGTTGGTTTATTTTATTCGTTTTCGGACTGGTCCACGTTTAATGTCCAAAAATGAAATACTTCTGTTGCCACGATGAAAAAGTATTAAAAACTACAAAATAATAATAATAATAATTCAAAAACAAATTTAGATGCAGGTTTCAAACAAGTTGTATTTAAAAGTAAATTTTTTTCTTTGTAAGACGGTATAAAAATTGAAAATGTGCAATGTTTAGAAATTTTAATATTTGCAGTCCCGAAAATTGTTAAACTGAAATTTCTTTTAATATTCGTTTATTATTGGTCCAGGAATATTAACGTGTCTCTAAAAGTCCAAGCATATTTATATGACTCTGTTATAACGTAAGTTATGTTTTGATCATCATAAAAATGATGTTATTATTATTTTTTTTAATATAGAAATCATTTGAAAGTCTAAAATTTTAGTCTTTGAAAATATTATTTTCCAAATAGTCGTGGTAATTTGTTAAATTACAGTTTTTAATTTTTTTTGTTTGTGTTTCTTCATATTAAAAATCATTAATTTTACCCATTCTCATTTGAGCTTGATTTAGATGCAGGGGCCTGGCAAGACTTTTCTTCCAGGGTTCTATTTTTGTGGGATTATGAACATTTTTTTACATTTGTGAAAAATCTAATAATACTTCTGTGAATTTTAAATAATCGTCATATTTATGTTCTTTTTTATAATCCTTTAAGTTGATACATCTATATTCATTTTCTATATCTATATAAAAATACCTGATAAGGTTTTGATAATTTTTAAAAATGTAATATGTAATATTTCTCATGAAATCTATTTAATAAATGCCGTCTGCACACTAGGAATATCTGTAATCTGTCTCAAAATTTTAAGCAATCTGCAAATCTGGTTTAAAATAATTGAAGAAGAAAATATTTTATTCTAACTTATAATAAATACTCAACATTTAATCAAAATAAAGTAAAATTAGCCATTTTGGGTGGTTAAAATAAAAACATTTATTTTTAATTTTTCTTGAATAAACGGTGTCTCAAAAGTTTAAGCACTTCATGCAATTTTTTTAGAAACACTGGATTGACCGTGTGCAATGACTCTGTATAACTCTGCAAAAAACTGAAAAACCAGTTTTTTTTTTCTTTTTTTTTTTTTTTCAGGAAAACAGGGGGAAAAAACATGTTTGAGAGTAAAGGATTGAGTTTTTCCAAAATCTGGTTATAAATCAGTTTGTCTAAACTATTATTTTATGAAACCTAATTTTATACGATTATTCCACTTTATGCATTCTTAACAAGTAAGAAAAATCATGCGTTAAGCATAGATTATGAAACACTTTCCAACATTTCCTGTCATCTTTAACAAAACTTTGTTATCCAGGGAGGTAAAGTATTACTGTCCTAGCCAAATCCGTATTCCAATACTTTTGAACAGCCCTGTGTTTGATTTGTCGGTTGATAGACTATATGATGGAGAAATTTAGTTTAGCAAGAAAACGCCTAACTGGTTGAAATTCTCCTTTCTGAAATTTATACCAATAGATGGAATCATACCTGAATACTTTTGTTATGCCCTGTTAGTTTACCTAGAACCTTTAATACAAGAAAGTATTTTTCTAAAATTTATTTCAAACAAAAATATTCTTTAAACTACTTAAATTACATTTCCAGAAAATATCATCCAAAGATGACCATGTATCCTGTTCCTTGCGTGTTCCTGTATATCATTTTATCCATATTCTACAAAAAATTTTTAGTAAGATGAAAGCTGTTCAACCCAAAAATACATAACAAATTTGAAAACCATCTTTAAGTAAATTACGTTCATATTTAGTAACCTTTCCAAAATCTTTTATGTAACCCTATATGTATAAATTGTGTTACTATTAGAGTTTATATACATTATATAATATGCATTCATTTAGTAAAATTTAAAAACGCATATCAGAATTATAAATACATTTCATCCATGCAATCATCCATATTTTGCAGTACTTCGGTTAGAATATACTATTTGAATTCTTTTGTGTGTTCCTATAAAGGCTATGCACTTCGTATTGTGCATGAAATAACTCATATTAAGCCTTAGCGACGTATATCAATTTTATGATACTTGAAATCGTTTAAGATAATTAAAATATGTCGCAAGCAATCCTCTTCTCCTTTATTATTGTGCAATGGAATTCTTTTGAGTGGCCCTGTAAATGAATAGTAACTATTATTTTCACTGCACATTTTACTGAATGCATATTTTAGTGTACTTTGCGAATCCATGCAAACTTGAATATGTTTGGCAGGGTGTAACACCTTTAAAATTCTTTTTAACGATTTTTTTTCTGTAGGCCGTACTACATCGGAAAACTTTTGACTATCCCTATAAATAAACTAACCATAGTAGAAACTTAATTTTCAATAGGGTTCGTGCTAGGGTAAACATCAATAACATATAAAAATTTCACAGCAATCCGAGCATATTTACAGGAGTTACGCACAAACAAACAGAATGCATAAACACTTTTCAACTTTGTTGGACAGTGTTAAAAAAATAAGTAAATAAAAGGAAGAAAGAGAAGAACGAGAAGTTAGCAGTTAGTCTTAAAAAAATCGTTGAACATGTAAAAAATAACTTTTTCTAAAAAAAGATATCTTTTTTCATACAGAAAATCTCCAACCCCACAGATTTCAAAAAGCATAACGTAAGGATAATTTAACATAAATTAATTTTCTACTTCTAAAAACATTCTACTGCATTTTGTAAACCTTTAGATCTTAAAACACAGTTAATTTTTTAGATTTCACTGTACATCAGTTGTTTCCACAGATGAGTAAAAGTGTAGTTGCAAACTGTTGAATTGCGCCGATCTTGATAAATAAGTTTTCATTTTTTCTCCAAAAAATAATTTAAACTACATGTTTGACTGCGAGTGTCGTTAGCTGACTGGAAAACGAATTATACAGGAATTCAAGCAGACTACATTTTAGTGAGGTAAAAAAAAATGATACAGGTAAGTCTTATCCAAAATTGACATACAATTTGAGTTTTAAATCATTTAAAATTAAACATTGACTTCTATGATAAGCTAGTTTAACATTTAGTACTATTGCAATAGATAAGTAACAAATTTTGCTAAAGTTTTCAAATACAGAATTATAAATATCATTTCTTTAAAAAAAAGTTGTTTTCAGCTGATTCCTGATTGAAGTGAACGAAAAAAACTATATAAAAGCACGTATAACATAAGGTAATAATCAGGGTTTGCAAGTTTTTGACGCTTGACGGTTTTTACGAAATTTTACAATGGTTTCTACCGTCGTCATGTCAAAAACCTCTTGAATAAAAGAAATGATAGAAAAGCAAGTTTAACTTGAGGTAAGAATTATATAATGAAATCCAGTTGTGGTTAACTTAATACATCTTTTTTGTACAGCAAGTAAGTCCCATGAGTTACAAATATGAATTTTTAAATTACTTGATTTTTTTATATATTTTTTTCGTTAATTCATACTTAGTTAATGAAATATTATACTTAGTTTTCACTGACAAAAGGAAGAATTTAGGTATTATGTACATGAAAATTAGAAATTTAAATTTTTCTCCAGAAAAAAACTTTTTTTTCCAGAAAAATCCAAAATAGCCCAAGTTTTTGACAAGTTTGTCGATTTTTTTCCAACTCTGGTTGTAAATCAGTTTGTCTATGCTATTATATTACGAAACTATTTTGGAATATTGCACTTTATGTATTCTTAAATAAAAAAAAGGCAAGTAAGAGGGAAAGAATTGTTTCAAAACATATAATAAAAAAGTATTAACCAACTAATTAAAAAAAAAATCGTTGAGAATGTTTAAATCAACTGTTTCTAAAATAGATATTTTTTTTCTATACTGACCTCCAACCCCCACCCCTTTCTATTAGCTTCCAGTATTTTCTTTGCATTTTTGCATCAATCTAGAAAATGTCTAAAATTGCTTTTTAAAAAAGCAAACTAGGTTTTAGTTTAAATGAGTTTTGAGAAAGGAAAATTTGTTAAGATAAATAAATCTATCAAAAATTGACATACAATTTGTGTTTAAAATTAAATACTGACTTCTGTGACAAGCTAATTTAACATCTAACATTATTGCAATATAAAAGCAGCAAATTTTGTTAAAATTTTCAAACGCATTATAATGAATCTCATTTCTTAAAAAAAGTTCTCTTCAATTGATTTCTGATTTGAAGTGAATGAAAGAAACGATACAAAAGCAAGTTTAACTTAAGGTAAGAATTATATAAAGAAATCCAGTTGCGGTTAACTAGTCCCTTTAGTTATATATGTGCATTTTTAATTAGATTTTTTTCTTTTAATGTATTTTTTGTTAATTCACAGTCAATTAATGCAAAATTATACACAGTTTTGTATATAATGTTCATGTATTATGTATATGAAAATTAAAAGTTTAAATTACTCCCCTTTTTTTTCTATCTCAGAAAAACCATTGCTAGCGGGCTGAGTTTTTTCAAATCATGGTTATAAACCAGTTTCTCTACGCTATTATTTTATAAAGCCTATTTTTTTTATATTGTTCTTGGTGTATTCTTAAAGAAGAAAATAACTTGGAAATTGCACATGAAGCGTAGCAAATGAGGTGCGTTCTTACGATAATGAAGTTTTAAAAATATTCAGATCTTTCTGTTATAGTAGACTGTGCTTCGAATACAGTATAGTGGTCAAAATCTTTTTTGTGTTCAAGTAAATATACTGGAAATAACTTTTATTACACCTCAGCAACGTATATCATATTCTTAAAATGTGAAATAGTTTGATATAATTAAAACTTTTCCCAAACAATGTTTCCCCGTACAGTATTATGTAGTTTAATACTTTTGTGTGACCCTGTAATTTAATAATAAATATTCTTTGCATCACAGATTGTAGAGAATGTATATTTTAGTATACATGTACTTCATCGACTCATGTCAATTCTATTATATTCGAAAAAGTTTAGCATCATTAAAATGCACTTTAAACTATTTGTCCTGTTGATCGTAATGTAATGGAATACTTTTGATTGTCCCTCTAATTAAACTATAAATCCGATTTTCATAAAATTTAAAATGATAAAATTACTCTAAAATTAAATATTTTAAATATCGTACGATTTGACTGGGGAGTTTTTGCTTTCTTATATGCCGATAGACGGACGGACGGACTGACAGACTGAACGACGAATATAGGGTGCTAGCTATTTATATAATTACGGACGCAACCAAAAAAATATTCAGATATTGATGTAATAGTACACAGTTTGTCGGAATCAGTATAGTAGCCAAAATCTTTTGTGTGTCTCTGTAAATACTATCTGCTTTCTTTTACGCAGGTAATAACTTGTAGTATTCCTGAGCAACATATGTCAATCTCATAAAATGTTAAATAGTTAATAACAATTAGAACGCGCCAAAAAATGTTTTCCCTATACAATTATGTAATGGAATGCTTTTGTGCGGTCTTGTAAATCAATAACAAATTTTCTTGGCACCACAGACTGTGCAAAATGTATATTATAATATGTACTTCATAGATGCTTATGAATTTTATTAGGTTCCAATATGTGTAACACCATTAAAATCTTTTTTTTTTTTCCCTTGACGTAATATAACGGAATATTTTCATTGTCCATGTAATTGATCTATGCATCCGATTTTTATGTAATTTTAAATAACTAGACAAAATTATGTGATAATTATACGTTTAAATTTCAAACGATTAAAATACATTTGAAACTTTTTTCCCCATTGACCGTAATGTAATGGAATGCTTTTGACCCTGTAATTGATCTATGCATCCGATTTTCATAAAATTTGAAGTAATTCGACAACATTATGTAATAATTATGTATTTTAAATTTCAAACGATTCGGTTGAGTAGTTTTTGTGTTGTTATGCGGACAGATGGACGGACAGACAGACGGACGGACTGAACAACTACAATAGGTGCTACGTATTTACATAATTACGAACGCACCTAAAAAGGAAAAGAAAGGGCCATGTTGATTTATTGAACAACATACATCTGATTTGTGAGCTAGACATGACTTGCTTATAAATCATCGTCAATAGTACAGGAACGAGATAGCACAAGGAAATTTTACAACACCACAAGAGATATAATGCTGAGCCAAGCATTAAAGACCGGTCACTTGAATAACAGGTCTGAGTGAGGCGAGTCTATTCTTGATAATAGAACTGAGAGCAATGAAAGGGAGTTTCCCCTAGTACTGCTTTATTGGGGAATGGAGAGAAATTTCGTCTTCCCTTAATGATACCCTACCTTCGGAAAGGTCCATTATTTTGGCAGTGTGCCAAGACAGGTCTTTAGAACCTGGTCAAGCAGTACCTCGGGAGCTCCGCACAAAGTGTGCGTGCAATGGAGCCAGTGGGGTTCGAACCCCCAACCTCCTACGTTCGAAGGCAATTAGCGGCGTGGTGCTTTGACCACTTGGCCACGGTGGCCCTAAGAAAGGGACAGTTGGAAGGTCAAAACTTGAAATATATCGATTTTTTAATATTTTGAATCTACCATTTCTCCTCTTTCTACTGATATATTACTTTTCTTTCTACGGCAACCAGAAGTTGTAAAGTTTTTAGTAATTCTGTTCTATCTCCTCATACTTCTCGACTAGCCCATTTAAAAAACCGAGAATTTATACACGGAAAGCTATTATCTCGTTCTGTTCTTTGTTGCTTAGCTTCATAATTTATTTTCTCCGTGTTTTAAAATGGAAAAGTGAGACAAATTTTTCTATAGTTTTCTTATCCAGATATACTTTAAAAATGTCTCTATGGTAAAACACAAAATCCAAATGAAAGTGTAGACAACGTTATTTAGTTTCGTGTACCGAAAAAAACTTTTGTACAATTAGAGTGCTTTCAGTTAGGTGTATATACACTGTTAGAAATTTGACCCATTTGCTGCAGCTTTACTCCACAGCTTTTATACAATACCTCTTTTATGACCAATGAAAATGCTCCATAACATAGTAAAGTAACCGGTTAATATAAAAGCGGTGGAGTGACGCTGCAGTAAATGGGTCAAATTGTTAATGGAGTAATCTGTAACCTGATTTAATAATAATGGACATTCTACGAAAATTAAATTACTTCATAAATTAAGCTTAGAACTATACTGTAAAAAAAAAATGACCCTTTTGCTGCATCGTCACTCCTTTGCTTTTATAGGAACGATTACTTCGCTGTATTATGGAGCATTCTCATTGGTCAAAACAGAGATTTTCTATAAAAGCGATGGAGTGACGATGCAGCAAAAGGGTCAAATTTTTTACAGTGTAGGGCTATACTGCCAAAACACATTATAAAACATTACACATTAAAACCATAACAAAACTGTTGATCGCGAGCGAATGTTAAGAGCAAAATATGCCCATTTGCAGTAAACTAAAAAAAAATAAAACACAGATTAAAAGATTAAAAAGAAAACACCCAGAGGAATGTGAATAACAACAAAACGTAAAAAAAAATAACTACTGTGGAGCAGGAATGTTTGAAGTAAGTTTATTTACTTTAAACTTGATTTTCTCAATGTTTTTTAATTTGATGTACTTTTTTGAAAAAAACTACTATGCATTATGCTTTGAAATTTTGCTTGAACATTCTTTGCCTATCTCTATTTAATCTGAGGTTACATGTTCGAACTCATAAAAAGAATTTTTCTTATTATTATCATTATATTTGAAAAAAATTGCATGTTTTTTTAAAATTTAAATGTGGTTTCTACTTCTGATTTTCTTAAAGAATATCTAAGCTTTATTTAATTAAAATTTTAACTTCAGATTATTAAGAATTGTTTATATCATGCATAAAAAAAATTGTCCATTCCTTCAATAACTCATGAGAAAAACTTTATTAATTTAACATGGCAGGTATAAGGATTCACACTGTCCTTAATGCAAAATTGCACCCAGTTAGATATTATGTATATGAAAATCAGAAGTTCAAAATGTTCCCCAATTTTATTTTTTTCTCAGAAAAATCCGGGCTAGTGAGCTGAGTTATTTTAAACCATGGTTAAAAACTAGTTTGTTTAAGCTATTATTTTACGAAATCTAATTTTTTTGGAATATTCTTAAAGATGGAAAAAGGGAAAAGAAAAGAAATGAAAGAAGAGGGGATTTAAAATATATGCAAAAAAAACTATTTAAAAAAAAAAAAAATCCTTCAACATGTAAAAATTAACTTTCACTAAACTAGATATTTTTTCCATCCTGAAAATCCCTTTCCTCCCCCACCGATTTATAAAACTATAAAGTAAGGATGGTTCAAAACTTTCTATTTCTGTAAACATTTTCCTGCATTTCGTAAATTTTTAGACCTTAAAAAACAGTTAACATTTTAGATTCCGTTGTACACGAATTGTTTCTAAAGGAAAAAAGTGTAGTTGCAAACTGTTGAAGTTCGTTTATCTTGATAAATAAAAGTCTAAATTACTCTTTGAAGAAAAACCGAAAACTACTTATTTTGCTGCGAATTGTCGTCAGCAGACTGGAAAACAGGTTTTACAGGAGGAATTCGAGAAAACTAGATTTTAGTTAGTTTTGTGGGGGGAAAAAATTAGATATCTATTATTGTAAATTGACATACAATTTGTGTTATAAATGATTTAAAATTAAATACTGACTTCTGTGACAAGCTAATTTAACATCTAACACTATTGCAGTACATTAAGCAAAATTTACTAAATTTTGCTACTACTTTCAAGTACTTTATTATAAATCTCAATTCTTAAAAAAAAAAGTTTTCTTCAACTGATTTCTGTTTTTAAGTGAATAAAAGAAACCATAGAAAAGCAAGTTTAACTTAAAGTAAAAATTATATAAAGAAATGCAATTGTGGTTAACTTAATATATATTTTAGTGCAGCAAAATAGATCTTAGTTTGCTGCCCCATGAGTTACAAATGCCTATTTTTAAATTGCTTTGATTTTTCTTCATTTTATACATTTTTATTTAATTCATACTTAATGCATACTTATACCCAATTTTCACTGATAAAGGGAGAATTTAGGCGCTTATCTTGATAAATAAAAGTTTAAATTTTTGTTCGCAAAAAAACCGGAAACAACATGGTTGACTGAGAACATCGTTAGAAGACTATAAAAACGAGTTTTATAAGAATTCAAGCAGACTAGATTTCAGTTTGAATGAGCTTCTTGGGGAAAATGTTAAAGATAAATCTTATAAAAAATTGTATATGAAAATTATGTTTTTATTACTATATGTTATTGTACATGAAAATTAAAAGTTTAAATTGTTCTCCAAAAATACCTTTTTTTTTTTTTTTTTTTTTTTTTTTTCCCAGATAAATCCGAAAAAGCCAGAGTTTTAGACTAGTTGGCTGAGTTTTTTCAAACCCTGGTTATAAACGAATTTGTCTATGCTATTATTTTACGAAACCTACTTTTTTTTTTTTTTTTTAAATATATATTTCACTTTATGTATTCTTAAAGAAGAGAAAAGAAAAGAAGGGGATAAAAGAGTTTAAAACATATGATAAAAAGTGTTAAAAAGCTCATTATAAAAATTCGTTGAACATGTAAAAAAAAAAAAAAAAAAAAAAAAAAAAAAAATCCATATTAAAAATCTCCCTCCTCACACACACACACACGATTTAAAAAAGCATAGCATAGGTCTAAAATAAAACGTTCTGTTTTGGAAAACATTCTGCTGCATTTCGTAAATATTTAGTCCTTAAAAAAGTTATTTTTTTAGATTTCAATGAACACGAGTTGTTTCTACAGATGAGTAAAAATGTAGTTTTTAACTGTTAAATTGCGCTTATTTGAATAAATTAAAGGTTAAATTACTCTTTGCAGAAAAATTGAAACGACATGTTTGACTGCGAGTGTCATTAGCAGACTGGAAAACGGATTTTACAGGATTTCAAACAGACTAGATTTTAGTTTGAATGAGTTTTGTGAAAGGAAAATTGTTACAGATAAATCTTATTAAGAATTGACATTCAATTTCTGTTTTAAATAATTTAAAACAAAACATTAGCTTCTGTGACAAGCTAATTTAACATTTAAGGGTGCATTCGAAAAAACGCTTTTCCACCTTCAGCAGCTCGAAATCTTCCGATACAATTTCAGACACATTTTTAAAAATAGAAACATGAAATTTGCTGAAGGAATTTTTGAAAGGATGTATAAGGTGCCTTGTGATGTCTTTTTACGCTCAATTCATTAGAATTTGATTTATAATCAATTAACTTCTCAGGAAGACCCTTTTTTTCGTTCCCAGACCTCCCGTTTCGGAAAATTTGGTCCAAAACGCCGTTTTTGACAGTATTTTTTGCAACATTTTCTACATTTATCAAGGAATTGATAATCACGGCACCTTGTATAGTTCCTAAATAAGAGAATCTGCAAGTTTCATGTGTTTGAGAGCAAAAGTGAATCCAAAAATAAATCGGAAAACAAGCAGTTTGAATCGAAATACACCCTTTGTACTATAAAAGTAGTTTATCATACGAATTGAATATTTCCAACTGAGCGAAAATTTGCCCAGGCCGGGAATCGAACCCGGATACTTGGCTTACAAGGCCGATGCTTTACCTGTTAAGCTAACCGGGCGATAACCGACTGGAATTTTTCGCTCCGATAACCTTATTGGCCATAACATCTGGTCTGTCATTTAGACAGCTCGACAGAATAACCGCAGGTAATGGAACTCCATAGAACGATGGATACGTAGATATACTATTATTTTAACACAATCTAACTGATTGGTAAAGTTATCATACGAATTGAATATTTCCAACTGAGCGAAAAATTGCCCAGGCCCGGAATCTAATCCGGATACTTGGCTTACAAGGCCAATATCTGAGCGAAAAATCAAATAACTACTAATGCAAATAACTATAAAATCCAAATAACTACTTAAAAGGTGTTGTAGTTATTTGTATAATTTGATTCAATAATAAGGTGTAAATTTCCACCAAAGACACTAGTATTAATACAGTGGTTTTGACTCCTTTTTATGTATCTTTTTGTGCAGCAAAGTAATCCCTCGAGTTACAAATGTGCAATTTTAAATTACTTTGATTATATATATAATACTATTAATTCATGCTTAATTAATGAAAAATTATACCCAATTTTCTCGATAAAGGGAGAATTTAGGTATTACGCACCTGAAAATTGGAAAAAGTTTAAATTGTTCTCAACCTCAAAAACTAAAGTTTTTTTTAAAGAAAAATTAAAAATACAAGGATTTTAGAATAGTTGGCAGAGTTACTGAAACCCTAGATGTAAACCATTTCGTCTATGCTAATATTTTACTAAACCTTATTTATTTATTTATTTTTTGAGGGGGGGGAGGATACTGCACTTTATTTTTTGGAAAAAGGAAAAAAAAAGGGACTGTAGAATAAAGGAAGGGGAAAAAAGGGTTTAAAACCCTTTTTAGTGTTAAAGAGTGTTAAAAAGCTAGTTTTAAAAATTTCTTTGAACAAGTAAAATATTAACTTTGTCTATTAAAGATATTTTTTCCATTCAGAAATTCCCCCCCCCTCCCACACACACACCGATTTAGAAATATTTAACGTAAGGATAATTTAAAACTTTCTATTTCTGAAAACTTTCTGCTGCATTTCGTAAATTTTTAGTCCTTAAAAATCACTGTACGCGAGTTGTTTCTACAGATGAGTAAAAGTGTATTTGCAGACAGTTGAAGTGTGCTGATCTTGAAAAATAAAAGTTTAAATTATTCTTTGAGGAAAAACCGAAGATTACATGTTTGACTGCGAATGTCGTTATCAGACTGAAAAACAAGTTTTACAGAAATTAGATTTTTGTTTGAATTTTGTGAAAAAAAAAAAAAAAGTTAGATATATATTATTATAAATTGACATACAGTTTGTGTTTTAAACCATTTAAAATTAAACACTGACTTCTGTGACAAGCTAATTTAACATCTACACTATTGCAGTATATTAAGCAAAATTTAGCAAATTTTGCTACTACTTTAAAATTTTTATAATAAATCTTATTTCTTAAAAAAGTTGTCTTCAACTGATTTCTGATTTAAAGTGAATGAAAGAAAGGATATAAAAGCATGTTTAACTTAAGAATTATATAAATAAATCCCGCAGTGGTTAACTTAATATATCTAAAGTGCAGCAAACTAGTCCCTTTAATTACAAATGTGTTTTTTTTAATTAAATTTTTTTTCTTCTAATTCATACTTAATGAATGCAAAATTATACCCAGTTTTCACTGATTGAAGGAATAATTTAGATATCTTGGTACTATGTATATGAAAATAAAAAATTTAAATTGTTCTTTAAAATAAATAAATAAATAAAATTCAAAAGCCTGGAAAAAAATCTTTTTTTTTTTTTTTTCCCTTCCATAAAAACCCGCTTTTGAGACTAGTGGGCTAAGTTTTTTCAAACCCTGATTGTAAACCAGTTTGTCTACACTATTGATTTACGAAACCTATCTTTTTTGAGATATTGCATTTTATGTATTTTTAACCCTTTACGGCACGGGCAATATCTGTTGGTAAAAGGAGAAATAATCGACTGACACCGGAATTCACAAACAAATTTTTTGATATTTTGATTTCTTTAATTTAATCTTTTAGTAAAATTTTGCTTTTACAATAAATATTATTGGTGTCGTTTGGAATTAAAATTGGGTATCCCAAACCGGGCACAGTGTACTGGAAAGAGTTAAGTGTGTTCTACACTGCTCTGCTCAACAAGAGCAAAGAGTTTTGACACAAATTCATTTTTTAATGTAAAGACATGAAAATTAGAAATCCTGACTATGTAAACAGTTTTAAATAGAACTCAATTTTCCATTTAATGATAATAAAATTATTTACCGAATTACAAGCTATTTTGATCGCGTGATCACACGATTTTCTTCCTTTCGTCGACTGGTTTTTCTACTTTCGTCGGAATATGCAGTTCAAAACGTCAACTTTGATGGATTGTTCTAAAATAGGTATTGCGTATTTTAAAAAACAGATAACTGAATGTGATTCCATAGTTTCTGAATAAAATTATCTGTCAGTTTCATTAATTTCCTAACAAATACAGACTAAAACTTATGTCACTAAGTTGCTTTTATAGGTGCGTTCGTAATTATGTATATACGTAGCACCTATAGTTGTCGTTAAGTCCGTCCGTCCGTCTGTCTGCATATAACAACGCAAAAACTACCCAACCGCATTGTTTGAAATTTAAAATGTATAATTATTACATAATTTTGTCAATTCATTTCAAATTTTATGAAAATCAGATGCACAGTTCAATTACAGGGACAACCAAAAGTATTCCGTTACATTACGGTCAATGGGGGAAAATGTTTTAAGTGCATTTTAATGGTATTACACTCATTCGAACATAATAAAATTGATATTCATCTAAAAAGTACATATTATGATGTACATTTTGCATAATCTGAGGTGCAAAGAACGTTTGTTATTGGTTTACAAGGCCATACAAAAGTATTCCATTACAGAACGGTATAGGGAGAACATTGTTAGGTGCTCATTATAATTGTAATTAACTATATATAATTTTATGAAATTGATATTTTTAAAACTTCGTTATCTTACGAACGCATCTCATATGCTAAGCTTCACGTGCAATATCCAACTTGTTTCATTTGAAAACACTCTAAAAAAGGGGGGGGGTTAATGAAGGAGAAAAAAGGGTTTTAAAACGTGTGATAAAAAGTGTTAAAAACTAGCTTTTCAACAAGTTTTAAAAAATTCGTTGAACATGTAAAAGTTAACTTTCACTAAGAAAGATTTGTTTTCCATACTGAAAATCCCCATCCTCCCACAGATTATAAAAATCATATATAACTTAGGAATAATTTAACACTTTCTATTTCTGAAAACATTCTTCTCCGCGTCGTAAATTTTTAGTCCTTAAAAAACAGCTACTTTTTTCTATATTTCACTGTACACGAGTTGTTTCTACAGATGAGTAAAAGTGCAGTTGCAAACTGTGGAAGTGCGCCGATTTTGATAAATAAATGCTTAAGGGTGTTCTTAACTGATCCGCTCAACAAGCGAAAAACGTTTTGACACATTTACAAATTCATTTTTTAACAGAAAGTTATAAAATTTTAATGTCTGACTATGAAAGCGATTTCGAATTGAACTTATTTTTCCATTTTATGATAATTAAATTACTTATCGAGTTATAAGCTATTTCGATGACGCAATCACCCGTTTTTCTCCTCCTTTTCGACCGGTTTTTCTGCTTTCGTCGGGAAATATGCTCAAAAGTGTCAACTTTGAAGGCTTGTTATGAAAAATCTATTGTGTTTTTTAAAAAACAAAAGAATGAGTGCAATTAAACAGTTTCTGATTAACAACACCTGCTTTTTTTATGCATTTCCGAACAAAAATGAATTAATGCATGTGTCACAATGTTGCCCTTTTTGATTTAAGAATTTTTTTCGCAGAAAAATCGAAAACTGCATGTTTGACTGCGAGTGTCATTAGCCGACTGGAAAACGAGTTATACAGGAATTCAAGCAGACTACATTTTAGTGGGGAAAAAAATTGTTACAGATAAATCTTATCGGAAATTGATGTACAATTTGTGTTTTAAATCATTTAAAATTAAAACTGGCTTCTGTGATAAGCAAATTTAACATTTAGTACTATTGTAATAGATAGGTAAAAAATTTTGCTGCAATTTTCAAATACAGAATTATAAAGCTCATTTCTTAAATAAAGTTTTCTTCAACCGATTTGTCATTTGAAGCGCACGAAAGAAATGATATAAAAGATACATCATTTCTTAAAGTTGTCTTCAACTAATTTCTGATTTCAAGAGAACGAAAGAAACAATATAAAGACATTTTTAACTTAAGGTAAGAATTATATAAAGAAATCCAGTTGTGGTTAACTTAATATATAGAGCAGAAAACTAGTCCCATGAGTTACAAATGTCAATTTTTTAATTATTTTATTATATATATATATATATATATATATTGTTAATTGATACTTAATGAATGCAAAATTATACCCAATTTTCACTGATTAAGAAAGAATTTAGGTGTTATGTAGTGTACATGAAAATTAGAAGATTAAATTGTTCTCCAAAAAAACTTTATTTTATTTTTCCGAAAAATCCGAAATGCCCAAGTTTTAGACTAGTGGGCTGAATTTTTCAAACCCTGGTTATAATAGAATTTGTGTATGCTACTATTTTATAAAGCAATTTTTCTTTCTTTTTCTTTAATCTTGCATTTTATATTTTTAAAGGGGGAAAAAAGGAAAGGAAGTGGAAAGAAGAATTTTAAAACATGTGATTAAAAAGTGTTAAACAGCTAGTTAAATATTACATTTCACTGTACACTAGTTGTTTCTACAGATGAGTAAAAATGTAGTTGCAAACTTTTGAAGTCGTTTAATCTTGATAAATAAAAGTTTAAATAACTCTTTGCAGAAAAACTGAAAAGTACATTTGACTGCGACTGTCCATAGTAAACTTGAAAATCAGTTTTACAGGAGTTCAAGTAGTCTAGATTTTCAGTTTGAAGGGGTTTTGTGAAAAAAAATTACAGATAAATCTTATCAAAAAAATTTTCTGCAAAGAATAATTTAAACTTTTATTTATCAAGATAAGCACACTTTAGCAGTCTGCAACTACACTTTCACTCATCTGTAGAAACAACTTGTGTACAGTGAAATCTAAAAAATTAACTGTTTTTTAAAGACTAACTATTTATATATTTTTTTGCTACTAAATGTTAAATTAGCTTGTCACAGAAGTCAATGTTTAGTTTTAAATTATTTAAAACACAAATTTTAAGTCAATTTTTAATATAATTTATCTGTAACAATATTTTTTTCTTTTTTTCACAAAACTTATTTAAATTAAAATCTAGTCTGTTTGAATTCCTGTAAAATCCGTTTTCCAGTCTGCTAATGACACTCACAGTCAAACATGTTGTTTCAATTTTTCTGAAAAGAGTAATTTAACCTTTAATTTATTAAAATAAGCGCAGTTTGACAGTTTGCAACTACATTTTTACGCATCTGTTAAAACAACTCGTTTACAGTAAAATCTAAAAAATTAACTGTTTTTTTTTTTTTTTTTTTTTTTTTTTAGGACTTATGAAATGCAGGAGAATGTTTTCAGAAATAGAAAGTTTTAAATTATACATTTTTTAATCGTGGGAGGAGGGATTTTTTAGAAAAAATTAATTTTTACATGTTTAACGAATTTTTTAAAACTGGTTTTTAACACTTAATTATCACATCTTTTAAAACCAGTTTTTCCCCTTAAATTTTCTCTTATCTTTATTTTTTTTTTTTCTTTAAGAATACATAAACTGCAATATTCCAAAAGAAAATAAAGAAAGAAAAAACAAGAAAAAAACATAAGTTTCGTAAATTAATAGCATAGGCAAATTTGTTTATAACCAGAGTTTGAAAAAACTCAGCCCACTAATCTAAATCCTGGGGAGGGGGGGGGCTCTGAGAGCCAAAAAAAGCGGGGGGAGGGCGGGTTGAGATTTTTTTTGTATAGGAAAGTAAATTTGTAATTTTTGTAGTATATAGGTAGAAAAATTTTCTATAGTTTTCAAATACATTATAATAAACCTCATTTTAAGTTGTCTTTTGGAGGATTTTTCGTTTCAAGTGAATGAAATAAACGATATAAAAGTATGTTTAACTTAAGGTAAGAATTGTATAAAGAAATCCAGTTGTGGTTATCTTAATATGTATTTAGTGCAGCAAACTAGTTCCATGAGTTACAAATGTGCATTTCTAAATTTTATTTTTTTCTTTTTATATATTTTTTGTTAATTCATACTTAATAAATGCAAAATTATATCCAGTTTCAACTGATTGAAGGAAAATTTAGCTATCTTGGTACTGTGTATATTAAAATTAAAAATTTAAATTGTTCGTATAAAAAAATAAATAATTAATTAAAACACAAATGTCGGGGAAAAAATCTTTTTTTTTTCTTCTTCCAAAAAAAACCCCGGGTTTTAGACTAGTGGCCTAAGTTTTTTTAAACCCTGGTTATAAACCAGTTTGTATATACTAATATTTTACGAAACCTACATTTTTTGAATTATTGCACTTTTTGAATTCTTAAGGGGTGTTCTCAACTGCTCTGCTCTGCTCAACAAGCCCGAAACGTTTTTGCACAAAATCATTTTTTAATGGAAAGACATGAAAATTTAGAAGGCAAGACTATGGAAACGGTTTGGGATCAAACTCAGTTTTCCATTTTATGATAATAAATTACCTACCGAATTATAAGCTATTTTGATCGTGTGATCACATGATTTTCTTCCTTTCGTCGAAAAATGGAGTTCAAACAGTCAACTTTGATGGCTTGTACAAAAATATCTGTTGTGTATTTCAAAAAACAGAAAACTGAGTGCAATTCTATAGATTCTGAATAAAAGCATCTGTTAGTTTCATGAATCATGCCGAACAAAAATAAACTAAAACTTATGTCACAAAGTTGCTTTTTTAATTTTAAGAACACCCTTAAAGAAAAAAAGGGGCTTAAAGAAAACAGAAAAAAAGGGTATTAAAACATTTGATAAAAAGTGTTAAAAACTAGCTTTTTAACGAGTTTTTAAAAAGTCGTTGAACATGTAAAATTAACTTTCACTAAGAAAAGTGTGTTTTTTATACTGAAAATCCCCATCCTCGGACAAATTTTTAAAAAAATCATAGATAATTTAGAGATAATTTAAAAATATCTATTTCTGAAAACATTCTCCTCCGCTTCGTAAATTTTTAGTCCTTAAAAAACAGTTAAGTTTTTATATTTCACTGAACACGGGTTGTTTCGACAGATGAGTAAAAGTGTAATTGCAAACGGTTGAAGTGCGCTGATCTTGATAAATAAATTCTTAAGGGTGTTCTTAAATCAAAAAGGGCAACTTTGTGACATATGCTTTATATTATTTTATTTTATTTTATTTTAGGAAATGCATGAAAATAACAGGTGTTGTTATTCAGAAACTGACTAATTGCACTCAATTTTCTAGTTTTTTTTTTTTTTTAACACAATAGATCTTTTATAACAAGCCTTCAAAATTGATGTTTTTGAGCACATTTCCCGACGACAGCAGAAAAACCGGTCGAAAAGCAGGAGAAAAATGGGTGATCACGAGATTGAAATAGCTTAGAACTGGATAGGTAATTCAATTATCATAAAATGGAAAACTAAGTTAGATTCGAAATCGCTTCCATAGTCAGGCATTCTAATTTTATAACTTTCTGTTAAAAAATGAATTTGTAAATGTGTCGAAACGTTTTGCGCTTGTTGAACGGAGCAGTTGAGAACACCCTTAAATTATTCTTTGCAGAAAAACCGAAGATTACATGTTTGACTGCGAATGTCGTTATCAGACTGGAAAACAAGTTTTACAGAAATTCAAACAGACTAGATTTTAGTTTGAATGAGTTTTGTGGGAAAAAAAATCATTGTTACATATAAATTTTATTAAAAATTGACATACAATTTGTATTTAAAATACTTTATAACTAAACATTGACTTCTGTGACAAGCTAATTTAACATTTTATACTATAAAAGTATATAGATAGCAAGGTTTGCAACAATTTTCAAATACGTTGTTATTTCTTATTTAAAAAATTTTTCTTCAATTGATTTCTGATTTGAAGTGAACGAAAGAAACGATACAAAAGCAAGCTTATCTTAAGGTAAGAATTATATAAAGAAATCCAGTTGGGGTTAACTAAATATAGCTTTAAGTCAGCAAACTAGTCCCATGATTTGCAAATATACATTTTTTAATTTTCTTTTTATGCATTTTTGTTAGTTCATATTTAATACAAAATTATACCCAGTTTTCACCAATTAAAAGAGAATTTAAGTATTATGCATATGAAAATTAGAAGTTTAAATTGTTCTCCAACTTTTTTTTTTTTTTCCGCCAGAAAACCCGGGTTTGTGGGCTGAGTTCTTTTAGATCATAGTTATCAACCAGTTTGTCTACGCTATTATTTACGACGAAACCTAATTTTTCTTTAATTTTGCACTATATATTCTTAAATAATTGGGAAAGAAAGGAAAGGGGAAAAGGGTTTTAAAACATATGTAAAAAAACTAGTTTTAAAAAATTCGTTAAACGTGTAATTTTTTTAAAGATATTTTTTCCATACTGAAAATCCCCATCCCCCCACCGATTTAAAAAAGCATAACGTTAGAATAATTTAAATTTTTATTTCTGAAACCATTCTCCTGCATTTCATAAAACTTAAGTCCATACAAAACAGTTAACTTTTCAGATTTCACTGCATACGAGTTGTTTCTTGAGATGAATAAAAGTGCAGTTGCAAACTGTTGAGATTCGCTCATCTTGATAAATAAAAGTTTATATTATTCTTTGCAGAAAAACCGAAAACTACATGTTTGACTGCGAGTGTCATTAGCTGACTGGAGAACCGAAAAAGTTACAGATAAATCTTATCAAAAATTGAAATACAATTTGTGTTTTAAATCATTTAAAATTAAGGGAAAAGGGAATTTTAAAACATGTGATAAAAAGTTCTAAACAGCGAGTTTAAAAAAAAATCCTTGAACATGTAAAAATTAACTTTATCTAAAACAGATATTTTTCCAGCCTGAAAATAACCCCAACACACACAACTATTTATAAAAGCATAACCTAAGGAAAATTTAAAACTTTTTATTTCCGAAAACATTCGGCATTTCATTTGGCATAAATTTTTAGTCCTTAAGGCGCAACACTAGGCACAGAAAAAGACCCGGATGATAATGTAAAGTCTATGGGGGTGTTCTTTTTAAATATTTCGCTCAAATTTTAATATTTTGACATAATTTTTTTTGCATAGGATAGTTGAAGACGATCCACAACCGGCCTAGTTTTTACTTTTTCAGTTTTGGTTTCCGACTTAAAAAAATACTTTAACTTTCGAAATCGATTTAAACCAGTTCTGAAATTGAAACTATCGTAATATATAAAATATAAAAGCATAATCGAAAAAATAAAAACTAGCCCGGTTATAGATCATTCTCATCTATCTTGTTCAAAAAAATCATGTAAAAATATTAAAATTTGAGCGAGATATTTGAAAAGAACGCTCCCATAGACTTTATAGCAACCCCCGGGTCTCTTACTGTGCCAAGTGTGGGGCCTTAACAAACAGTTAACTTTTTTTATTTCACTGTACACGAGTTGTTTCTACAGATAAGAAAAATAAAGTTCCAAACTGTTGAAGTGGGCGTATCTTGATATATAAATGCTTAAATTATCTTTGTAGAAAAGCCGAAAACTACATGTTTGACTGCGAGAGTTGTTAGACTGGAAAACGGGTTTTACAGGATTTCAAGAAGACTAGATTTAAGTTTGATTTAGTGTTTTGAGAAAGAGAAATTTGTTACAAATAAATTAATCTATCAAAAATTGTCATACAATGTGTTTTAATTCGTTTAAAATTAAACACTGACTTCTATGACAAGCTACTTTAACATTTAATACTATTGCAGAATACACAGTTGGAAAAAAAGTATTTGTACACTTCATTTTTTTAAATTATAATGAAATTAAATAAAAGATTTAAGCTAAAAATACTGTAATACATTAATTTAATGCATTATAATATTATAGAAGCAAAAACAAAATTAAACGAATCGATTTTTTACATTATAATAAACAAATATACAAAAATATAATGCAAAAAAAGTATTTGTACACTATATTAATGTAATATAATTAATGAAAATTTAGTAAAATGATACAAATTAATATTTTGTGCGAATTCATTTAGCGTTTATGACTACTTCTAGATGGTGTGACATAGATTCCACTAACTTTTTTGTAGCGGTCTGGTTAATGTTATTCCATGACACAATAAGAGCTTCTTTAAAACTGTTTTTTACTAAAACTTTTTTTTTTCGGATTTTTGCATCCAGTAGCATCTGCAAATTTTCTATTGGATTCAAGTCTAGAGATTTTAGAGGAGTTACCAGTCGTCTTCGAGTATTGTCGGAAGCATGTGCTGGTGATCACAGCAGAATGCTTTGATCGTTATCCAGCAGAAAGTGAAAAGCTTCCTCTATGCATAATTTCTTGGCACAGTTTAATAAATTATGGCGCGACACATCAATGTATGTTAAACCTGTCCTTTCATTGTCAATAAATTTTAAATGTCCTGCTCCATTAGAAGCTATACACCCCAAAAGTATAATATTCCCCCCAACTTGCTTGATAGTTTGAAGTATACGTTTTGGATCTAGAACAGTTTTATTTTTACGCCAATTTTTTCAAATGCTTGATGGTAAGAAAATTCCGAATTTTCCCTCATCAGAAAAAAATACTGTTTTCCAAAAATCCAATGATTTACTTCTGTATGCGAAAGCGAAGACTATGCGTTTTCTCCTATTTGTTACGCTGATGAATGGATTTTTCCTTGAGGTTCTTCCTTTTAAATCTGCTTTGAGAAGAATATTTTTTATTGTTTTTGGTATTACTCTGATGCGAGAAGATGTTGCAAGGTCTGCAGCAAATTTTTGAACCGAACGCATAGGATTTTTTAAAGCTTTTTCAATAACACTCCCTTTTTCCCTCATTGTTAGTTTGCTAAGAAGTCCTGGTTTTCATTGAATTTCGATGCTTTTAATTTATTCATAGTTTCTCACTATACATCCAATAATTGTAAATGGTCATTTAATAGCTTTTACAAATTCTTCTAGCGAATTTAAATTTTTATTATGCTCAATCATAGGGTTTCATATATCTAGAGGTGCCTCTCTAGTATTAGGTTCTATAATCAATTACTTCAAGAACAAATTAGATTAAATGTCAGACAAATATAATATGAACTTAAAAATTATTAATAGCTTCTGTAAAAGTAGTCCTTTGAACCATAACCACTATAAAACACAGTACATATCAGGATGGAGAAATGTACAAATACCTTTTTTTGCAAGAAATTTTTTAATTTTTCCTATTAGAAAATTATTTTGCATCTTTATCGAAATTTTCTGTTGTGTAATTTAAAACGCACGGTAAACGCCAACTGTAGGTAGCAAATTTTGCTGCAATTTTCGTATACATTACTATATAGTTCATTTCTTAAAAGAAAAGTTTTCTTAAACTGATTTCTGATTTAAATTAATGAAAGAAACGATATAAAAGCATATTTAACTTTATTTAAAAATCATACAAAGAAATCGGCTGGTTGGCTGAATTTTTTCAAACTCTGGTTATAAACCAGTTCGTTTATGCTATTTTACGAAACCCTTTTTTTTGGGGGGGGGGTGAAATACAACACTTTATATATTGTAAAATGAAAAAAAAAGGACGGGAAGGAAGGGTTTTAAAAAAGTATTAAAAAGCTAGTTTTTAAAATTTCTTTGAACATGAAAAAATTAACTTTATCTAAAAAAAGATATTTTTTCCTCTAAATCCCCATCCCTCCCACCGATTTAGAAAAACATAATGCAAGGATTGTTTAAAACTTCATATTTCTAAAAAGATTCTCCTGCGTTTCTTAAATTTTTAGCCCTTAAAAATCACTGCACGCGAGTTGTTTCTACAGATGAGTAAATGTGTAGTTGCAAGCTGTTGAAGTGCGCTGATCTTGATAAATAAAAGTCTAAATTACTCTTTGTAGAAAAAATGAAAACTACATGTTTGACTGCGAATGTCGTTATCAGACTGGAAAACGAGATTTACAGGAATTCAAGCAGAATTACATTTTAGTTTGAGTTTTGTGATAAAAAAAAAGTTATATTATATTGTAAATTGACATATAATTTGTGTTTTAAATCTTTTAAATTAAAAACTGAATTCATTCACAGGCTAATTTAAAATTTAGTACTATTGCAATAGATAGGTAACAAATTTTGCTGAAATTTTCAAATGCATTTTAATAAATCTCATTTCTTAAAAAAAAGTTCTCTTCAGTTGAATTCTGACTTGAAGTGAACGACAGAAACTGTACAAAAGCATGTTTAATTCAAGGTAAGAATTATATTTAAAAAATACGTGTGGCACTCGGGGACTGCCGCGGTAAAGCTATGGCATAGCATTTTTTATCAACATATGCAATTATAATTATTTATTTATTTATTATTTATGCAGTTTTTTTTTGTCTTTGATATTAATTCAAGTTAAACATTTTCAGCGTGATGACCTATAACATTTTTTTTTCTTGTATTGAACAAATGAGAAGTTAATATCGTTTAAAATATTTTTACTATCTTACAATACATGTAGGTTAATCAGGAATTTTTATCATTGAAACTATACGTTTATGGTAGCTGAAATAAAAAACATAAGTTTAAAACTTGATATTCTCAAAATATCTGAAAAATACCGCGTCAATGTCTGCCGAAGTCTACCGAAGAATACCGTGCCGAAGTCTGCCAAACTGAAGCGACGTTAGCCAGAGTGTTAGGATTTTTTTTCTCGTTACGGAATTTCTAGACTCTTTCGCCGCGCTCAAAGCCCGCGATAAAAGCTATGCAATACCTTAATAAATTACAAACAAAATTTGGCCGCGCTACGAAAATTAGATCGCGAGTTATAAGTATTTTAAATTTTTCGACCTTCACCGTGGGGGGTCTCCTGTCACCAAAAGTAACACTGTCTCATAATAAATTACCAAACAAAATTTGGCCGCACTACGAAAATTAGATCGCGAGTTATAAGCATTTTAAATTTTCCGACCCTCACCGTGGGGGGTCTCCTGTCACCAAAAGTAACACTGTCTCATAATAAATTACCTAACAAAATTTAGCCGCGCTGCGAAAATTAGATCGCGAGTTATAAGCATTTAAAATTTATCGACCCTCACCATGGGGGATCTCCTGTCACCCAAAGTAACATTGTCTGATAATAAATTACCAAACAAAATTTGTCCGCGCTACGAAAATTAGATCGCGAGTTACAAGCATTTTAAATTTTTGACCCTCACCGTGGGGGGTCTCCTGTCACCAAAAGTAACACTGTCTCATAATAAATTACCAAACAAAATTTGGCCGCACTACGAAAATTACATCGCGAGTTATAAGCATTTTAAATTTTTCGACCCTCACCATGGGGGATTTCCTGTCACCAAAAGTAACACTGTCTGATAATTAATTACCAAACAAAATTTGGCCGCGCTACGAAAATTAGATCGCGAGTTATAAGCATTTAAAATTTTTGACCCTCACCGTGGGGGTCTCCTGTCACCAAAAGTAACACTATCTCATAGTAAATTACTAAACAAAATTTGGCCGCACTACGATACATAGATCGCGAGTTATAAGCACTTTAAATTTTTCGGCCCTCACCGTGGGGGGTCTTCTGTCACCAAAAGTAACACTGTCTCATAATAAATTACCAAACAAAATTTGCCCGCTTTGCGAAAATTAGATCGCGAGTTATAAGCATTTTAAATTTTTCGACCCTCACCATGGGGGATTTCCTGTCACCAAAAGTAACACTGTCTGATAATTAATTACCAAACAAAATTTGGCCGCGCTACGAAAATTATATCGCGAGTTATAAGCATTTAAAATTTTTGACCCTCACCGTGGGGGTCTCCTGTCACCAAAAGTAACACTATCTCATAGTAAATTACTAAACAAAATTTGGCCGCACTACGATACATAGATCGCGAGTTATAAGCACTTTAAATTTTTCGACCCTCACCGTGGGGGGTCTTCTGTCACCAAAAGTAACACTGTCTCATAATAAATTACCAAACAAAATTTGCCCGCTTTGCGAAAATTAGATCGCGAGTTATAAGCATTTTAAATTTTTCGACCCTCACCATGGGGGATCTCCTGTCACCCAAAGTAACATTATCTCATAATAAATTACCAAACAAAATTTGGCCGCACTACGAAAATTAGATCGCGAGTTATAAGCATTTTAAATTTTTCGATCCTCACCATTGGGCGGGTCTCCACTCATCACAAGCTACATTATCCTACCTTGTTTTATCTTAAAACGATTCTTTTCTATACACATTCTATCAGGAATTTTTATTATTGAATCTATTGATTTATAGTAACTGAAATAAGATATATAAGTTTGAGACTTGATATCCTCTAAATATCTGAAAAATACCGCGTCAATGTCTGCCGAAGTCTGCCGAAGTGATACGACGTTAGCCGAGTGTTAGGTTTTTTCGTTACGGATGTGTTAGGATTTTTCGCGTTACGGAATTTTTGGATTCGGTCGCCGCGCTCAAAGCCCGTGATAAAAGCTATGCAATAGCTTAAAAAAAAAAAAAAAAAGGCACTCCGGGAGTGCCGACAAAAGTGAAAACTTGAACAATTATGTGTGTATTTTTTCAGTCGTCTGGACATATTTTATTGTGCAGAAAATACTTTTAAATGAAGTGTTTTTTATTCATTATTATAAACTACTGCTACAAAAATTATATTACAATTTTCATTTAATGCGCTATTGTACATGAAAAATAATGCATATTATTTTACATACAAAAATTGCAATCTATTGCTTAAAACATAAATTTACAAATGCATGAAATATGAAATATCGTCAGTTGGTATTCTTTGAAACAAATACCCATAAAACTTATGAATTTTCATCCCCATTTCAAGAATTCTTCCATCATCATCATCATCATTATTATCATTATATTCTAGATTTGATATTATAGGTTTATGGTAACTAAAATATATAGCAAACAATTTTGATTCAATTCTATTTAAATATCTTGTAATGACTGCATCAATTGTAATTTTTTATCTCTCTGTGCTAAGATTGCGATGGTTGGTCATTGTTAAATCAAATTTTCTATTTAAAAATTCAATTAATTGTAGATTTTCATCATCCACAAAGTTGATGTTGAAATCCCTACTCAAAATCATCGGCAAATCATCAAATCTCTTTCCAATTCTATCTTGAAGTAATGCAGAAGCCTCTTTAGAACAAATAAATAAATTTTCATACAAAAATTCTCATTTACACTTAAAGACTTATCCGGTGAAATATAAATGGCAACCAATACAATTAGTTTTTCATTTTCAGAGTGGCAACAACAAACACATATATCACTGATATCAAAAACATTACTACTAAACATACTGGTGTACCTCACATGCACATTCATATGAATTGTGGAAATATATGCCCATTACATCAAACAACCTTTTATAAATAGCTACTCCTGCTGCTGGATGACCGTATCTTCTGAAACTTGCAACAAATTGAATAGTAATCAAACAATATATAAGTTGTTAAACTTTAAATACAATTTTTTAAAAAATGGTTGGAAAATGCAGCATAATCGATGCACAATATCATGATTTTTCTTTCTTAACTTTTTATTCCATCTGGTAACAGTATATTTTGTTAAACTTTAAATACAATTAAAATTTTTAAAAATGGTTTTGAAATGTAGCATAATTGATGTGCAATGTCATGTTTTTTCTTTCTTAACTTTTTATTCCATTTGGTATCAATTTATGTTGTTATTATTTAAATACAATCAAAAATTTTAAAAAAAAAGAGAGAAAAATGGTTGGAAAGTGCAATGTAATCAATGCGCGATGTCATACTTTTTCTTTCTTAACATTTTATTCCCTCTGGTAACAGTATAAGTTGTTAAGGTTTAAATACAATTGCAATTTTTAAAATTGGTTGGAAAGAACTGCATAATCAATGTACAATATCATGTCTTTTCTTTCTTACCATTTTATTCCATTTGATAACAATATAAGTTGTTAAACTTTAAAAACAATTGAAAATATATATATATATAAAGGTTTAAAAGTGCAGCATAATCGATGTGCAATGTCATGTTTTTCTTTCTTAACTTTTTATACCATTTGGTATCAATTTATGTTGTTACTATTTAAATACAATTAAAAATTAAAAAAACTGAAAAAAATGGTTGGAAAGTGCAGCATAATTGATGCACAATGTCATATTTTTTCTTTCTTAACATTTTATTCCTTCTGGTAACAGTATATGTTGTTAAACTTTAAATACAATTATAATTTTAAAAATTGGTTGAAAAGTGTAGTATAATCGATGAGCAATGTTATGTCTTTTCTTTCTTAACTTTTTATTCAATTTGATAACAATGTAAGTTGTTAAACTTTAAATACAATTGAAAATTTAAGGAATTGAAAAAAATGGTTGGAAAGTGCAGCATAATTGATGTGCAATGTCATGTTTTTTCTTTCTTAACTTTTTATTCCATTTGGTATCAATTTATGTTGTTATTATTTAAATACAATAAAAAAAAAATGAAAAAAAGTAGTTGGAAACTGCAGCATAATCAATGCACAATGTCATACTTTTTCTTTCATAACGTTTTATTCCATCTATTAACAGTATAAGTTGTTAAACTTAAATACAATTATAACTTAAAAAAACACACACGGACATTCGCGCAAGCGCCCTGTGCCGCCTAAACGGAGCAGCACACTCAGGCACGGTAGAAAGAGTGGGAGATACTAGTTCCTCTCCCTTCCCCTCGATCTTACGCTTTTTCGATCAGCATCACGTGACCCTGACGCGAGTTTGGAAGTTTTTACCCATACAAAAAGTGCTCAGCGCCGCTAAAGAAGTTTTCACTTCAAAAAAATCCAGTTGGAGTTAAATTAATCTATCTTTAGTAAAGCAAACTAGTTCCATGAGTTACAAATGTGCATTTTTAGCACTTTCCAACAAAGTTGAAAAGTGCTTATGCATTCTGTTTGTCTGGCCGTCTGTCCGTCTGTCTGTCTGTCTGTCTGTCTGGCCGTCTGTCCGCGCTCTAACTCCCGTAAATAAACTCGGATTGCTATGAAATTTTTATACGTTATTGATGTTTACCCTAGCACGAACCCTATTGAAAATGAAGTATCTACCATGATTAGTTTATCTACAGGGCGAATCAAAAGTTTCCCATTACATTACGGCCTATGGGGAAAAATCGTTAATATACTCGGATTGCCATGAAATTTTAGGACGTTATTGATGTTTACTCTAGCACAAACCCTATTGAAAATGAAGTATCTACCATGATTAGTTTATCTACAGGGCGAATCAAAAGTTTCCCATTACATTACGGCCTATGGGGAAAAATCATTAATATACTCGGATTGCCATGAAATTTTAGGACGTTCTTGAGGTTTACCCTAGCACGAACCCTATTGAAAATGAAGTATCTACCATGATTAGTTTATCTACAGGGCGAATCAAAAGTTTCCCATTACATTACGGCCTATGGGGAAAAATCGTTAATATGCTCCGATTGCCATGAAATTTTAGGATGTTATTGACGTTTACCCTAGCACAAGTTCTATCGAAAATGAAGTTTCTACCATGATTAGTTTATCTACAGGGCGAATCAAAAGTTTCCCATTACATTACGGCCTATGGGGAAAAATCGTTAATATGCTCCGATTGCCATGAAATTTTAGGACGTTATTGACGTTTACCCTAGCACAAGTTCTATCGAAAATGAAGTTTCTACCATGATTAGTTTATCTACAGGGCGAATCAAAAGTTTCCCATTACATTACGGCCTATGGGGGAAAATCGTTAATATACTCGGATTGCCATGAAATTTTAGGACGTTATTGACGTTTACCCTAGCACAAGTCCTATCAAAAATGAAGTTTCTACCATGATTAGTTT
Organism: Maratus speculifer; assembly: GCA_964019185.1. NCBI lineage: Eukaryota > Metazoa > Arthropoda > Arachnida > Araneae > Salticidae > Maratus > Maratus speculifer. Next base: position 245,319,670 of record OZ025303.1, read on the forward strand.
ATCTACAGGGCGAATCAAAATTTTCCCATTACATATTTTAAATATATTAAGCTCTTTCATGTATAATAAAATTGATATATGTCTCTGAAGCTTAATATAAATTATACGCTACTGTCTTGCATAATATGAAGTACATAGCATTTACAGGGCCACACAAAAGATTTCAAATAGTATATTTTTTCCGAAGTACCGTATATGTGTCCGATGATGGCTGATGGAGGGATGAAATGCATTTTAATTATGATATGCGCGTTTATATTTCGCTAAATATATGCACATTATATGGTGTGTATAAATGTTATAGTTGATATACAGGGCTACCCATAAAGAGCTCACCAACGTTACTGAATATGAGCGTAAATTATTTAAACGTGGTTCTTAAATAAGCTATGCATTTTTACGCTGAGCTTCATTCAATTTACTGAGAAATGTTTGCAGAATATAGATAAAAGGATATACAGGGCCACGCAAAGAATTCGGTACATGGACGCGTATGAATGATGGTTTATGAGAATGTGATTTCAGTTGTTTTAAAAGTGTTTTAGTTTACAATAAATTTTAGCCTAATGCTGACGTGTAATAAAAGTACAATGTAAACTACAGGGCTGAACAAAAGTATTCAAGTATGTTTCATCTAATAGTATGAATTTCTGAAAAAGAAATCTCAAGCTACTGGGTATTTTCTTGCTAAACTAAATTTTCCCGTTATATGAACTGACATATGAAATACAGGGCTGTTCTAATGTACTGGAATACATATTTGGGTACATTTGGCTATACACTATTATTTCCCTAAATAACAAAGTTTTGTGAAAGATTTCATTAAGTGTTGGAAAGTGCTTCATAATCTATGCTTAACGCATGATTTTTCATACTTGTTAAATTAGATTTTTTTTTTTTTCTTTTTACATATTTTTTGTTAATTCATTCTTATTTAATGCAAAATTATACCCAGTTTTCACTGATTAAAGGAGAACTTAGATATTTTGATACTATGTATATGGAAATTAAAAGTTTAAATTGTTCTTTGAAAATATATAAATAAATTAATTAATTAAACTCAAAAGCCTGAAAATAAAATCTTTTTTTTTTCCTTCCGAAACAAAAAAACCCAGGTTTTAGACTAGTGGGCTAAGTTTTTTTTAAACGCTGGTTATAAAAAAGTTTGTTTATACTATTATTTTACGAAACCTAATTTTTTTTAAATATTGCACTTTATGTATTCTTAAGGGTGTTCTCAACTGCTCTGCTCAACAAGCGCAAAAACATTTTGACACAAATTAATTTTTTAATGGAAAGACATGAAAATTTGAAGGCCTGACTATGGATACCGTTTGGAATCTAAATCAGTTTTCCATTTTATGATAATAAAATTACCTGCCGAATTATAAGCTATTTTGATTGCGTGATTGCGCGTTTTTTTCCCATTCGTCGAATGATTTTTCTGCTTTCGTCGGAAACTGCATTTCAAAACGACAACTTTGATCACTTGTTCTAAAACCTCTATTACGTATTTTTACTTTCTTCTATCTTTACAAGAAGAAAGTATTGGATTCATGAAAATTTTCGACTTCCGGTTTTCGACGGATTTATACGTTTTAGAAGGTCCTGAACACGTTTTGACTATTTTTAGAAAATGTCTGTCTGTGAGTCTGTCCGTCTGTCTGTCTGTCTGTCTGTCTGTCTGTCTGTCTGTGTGTCTGTCTGTATGTGACAAAAAATTTGTGGACGCTCTATCTCAAGAACTAATGCTCGAAATTTAATAAAATTTTATATTCAGTTAGACCTTGATATGAATTAGTGCCTATTGGTTTTTGTTGAAAATTGGCCTGCAGGTGGCGCTGCTATACAACGTTTTTCATGATTTTTAAGATTGCTATATCTCAAGAACTAATGCACAGAATTTCACCAAACTTCAGATTCTGTGACCCCTTGATATACAGAGACGCTGATTAAGTTTTGGTGTAAATTGGCCAGCAGGTGGCGCTGCTATGCCACGATTTTCATGATAGCTATATCTCAAGAACTAATGCACAGAATTTCACCAAACTTCAGATTCCGCGATACCTTGAGATACATAGCCGCTGATAAGGTTTTGGTGTGAACTGCCCTATAGGTGGCGCTGCTATGCTACATTTTGCACGATTTTTGCGATAGCTATATCTCAAGAACTAATGCAGAGAACTTCATCAAATTTTAGATTCTGTTACACTACAATATATAACATAATTAGACGCTGATTACATTTTGGTATTAACCTTGCAACAGGTGGTGCAGCTATGCTGCATTTTGCACGATTTTTTTCGATAGCTATATCTCAACAATCAACGTACAGAATTTCATCAAACTTCAGATTTTGTTACAAAATGAAATATAACATAATTACACGATGATTACGTTTTTTTTATAAATCCTTCAATTGATGGTACTGCTGTGCTATATTTTACACGGTTATTTTAAACTAGCTATATCTCAAGAACTAATGCACAGAATTTCATCAAACTTCAGATTCTTTTACACCATAACATAATTAGACGCTTTTTTACGTTTTGGCATAAATTGTCCAAGATATGGTGTTGCTGTGCTACATTTTGCAAATTTTTTGTTATAACTATATCTCAAGAACTCCGTCGAAATTTTATCAAATTTCAGATACAAGACGAAATTCCATCAAATTTCAGATTCTGTTAGGTCTTGACATAAATAGATGCTTCTTAGGTTTTAGCATAAACTACCCAACATGAGACACTACTAAGCTCATTTTCTTAGAATATTAATTAAATTTTGCGTTTTAGGCTTTTCGGATACTAGAATCTCATTAGGCTAGGTCAAATGTTCGAGGAAATTCGATAGTGGGTAACTTTGGGGTCACCACGTTTTTTTTTTTTTTTTTTTTTTTTTTTTTTTTTTTTTTTTAAATATTAAAATGTATTTATGAGATAGAAGAAAGTTTTGGGATTGACACATCCAACTAGTTAAAAACAGAAAACTGAGTGTGATTCGATAGTTTGACTAAAAGCATCTTTTAATTTCATGAATTTCCAAACAAAAACAAACTAAAACTCATGTCACAAATTTTCTTTTTTTTCTTTTAAGAACACCTATAAGAAAAAAAGGGGAATAAAGAAAGAAGAAAAAGGAATTTTAAAACATGTAATAAAAAGTGTTAAAAACTAGCTTTTCAACAAGTTTTAAAAAATTCGTTGAACATGTTAAAATTAACTTTCACTAATAAGGATATTTTTTCCATACTGAAAATCCCCATCCTCCCGCAGATTTAAAAAAATCATAGACAACTTAAAGATAATTTAAAACTTACATCTGAAAACATTTTCCCTCGCTTCGTAAATTTTTAGTCATTAAACAAGTTTTTTTTTTTTCTTTTTTTTTTTCTTTTTAGATTTTACTGTACGCAAGTTGTTTCTACAGAGGAGTAAAAGTGCAGTTGCAAATTGTGGAAGTACGCTGATTTCGATAAATAAAAATTTAAATTATTCTTCGCAGAAAAACCGAAGATAAACATTTTTGACTGCGAGTGTCGTTAGCTGACTGGAAAACGAGTTATACAGGAACTCGAGCAGAGTTACAGTTTAGTGAAAAAAGAAAATTGTTACAGATAAATCTTATCGAAAATTGACATAAAATTTGAGTTTTAAATCATTTAAAATTAAACATTGACTTATGTGATAAGCTATTTTGCTGCAATTTTCATATACATTATCATAAATCTCATTAAAAAAAAAAAAAAGCTTTTTTCAACTGATTTATGAATTGAAGTTAATGAAACAAACGGTATAAAAGCATGCTTAACTTAAGGTAAGATTCGTATAAATAAATCCAGTTGCGATTAAACTATGTAGTGTAGCAAACTAGTCCCATGAGTTACAAATGTGAATTTTTAAATTACTTTGATATATTTATATATATATATTGTCAATTCATATTTAATGCAAAATTAAACCCAATTTTCACTGATAAAAGGCAGAATTTAGGTATTATGTATATGAAAATTAGAAGTTTAAATTGATCTTCAAAAACCCGATCCCCCCTTTTTTTAGGTGCGTTCGTAATTATATAATACGTAGCACCTATAGTGATCGTTCAGTCCGTCCGTCTGTCCGTCCGTCTGTCCGTCCGTCTGTCCGTCCGTCCGTCTGTCCTTCCGTCTGTCCGCATATAACAACGCAAAAACTACCCAACCGAATCGTTTGAAATTTAAAATACATAATTATTACATAATTTTGTCGAGTCATTTCAAATTTTATGAGAATCGGATGGATAGATCAATTACAGGGACGATCAAAAGTATTCCATTACATTACGGTCAATGGGGAAAAAAGTTTCAAATGCATTTTAATCGTTTGAAATTTAAAATACGCAATTATTACATAATTCTGTCGTGTTATTTCAAATTTTTTGATAATCGTGTGCATAGATCAATTACAGGGACAATCAAAAGTATTCAATTACATTATGGTCAATGGGGAAAAAGTTTCAAATATATTCTATACGTTTGAAATTTAAAACACATAATTATTACATAATTTTGTCGAGTTATTTCAAATTTTATGAAAATCGGATGCATAGATCAATTACAGGGAAAATCAAAAGTATTCCATTACATTACGGTCAATGGGAAAAAAATTTTCAAATGCATTTTAATCGTGTTACACTCATGCGAACTTAATAAAATTTATATGCAACTATAAAGTACATATTATACTATACATCTTACATAATTTGTGGTGCAAAGAACATTTGTTATTGATTTACAAGGCCACACAAAAGTATTCCATTACATAATGGTATAGGGAGAACATTGTTTGATGAGCGTTTTAATTGTAATTCACTATTTACAGTGTTATGAGATTGATATATGAAAGTAATATTTTTAAAACTTCGTTATCGTTCGAACGCACCTAATTTGCTACGCTTCACGTGCAATTTCCAACTTGTTTTTCCAGAAAACGCCGGAAAAAAACGGGTTTTAGACTAGTAGGGTGAGGTTTTCAAACCCTGCTTATAAACGAGTTTGTCTATGCTATTATTTTACGAAACCTAATTCTTTTGGAATTACTGTATAAAACCTAATTCTTTACTGTATATATTCTTATGGAAAAAACAAATAGATCAAGATAGGAGAAAGGAAGAGTGAAAAATGGGTTTTAAAACGTGATAAAAAGTGTTAGAAACTTGTTTTAAAAAAATTATTGAACATGTAAAGATAACCTTAAAACTAGTTGGATGTATCAATCCCAAAACTTTCTTCTATCTCATAAGTACATTTTAATATTTAAAAAAAAAAAAAAAAATAAAAACGTGGTGACCCCAAAGTTACCCACTATCGAATTTCCTCGAACATTTCACCTAGCCTAATGAGATTCTGGTATCCGAAAAGCCTAAAACGCAAAATTTAATTAATATTCTGAGAAAATGAGCTTAGTAGTGCCTCATGTTGGTTAATTTATACTAAAACCTAATAAGCATCTATTTATGTCAAGGCCTAACAGAATCTGAAATTTGATGGAATTTCGTCCATTAGTTCTTGAGTTATAGTTATAACAAAAAAATTGCAAAACGTAGCACAGCAAAACCATATCTTGGACAATTTATGCCAAAACGTAAAAAAGCGTCTAATTATGTTATGGTATAAAAGAATCTGAAGTTTGATGAAATTCTGTGCATTAGTTCTTGAGATATAGCTAGTTTAGAAAAAAACGTGTAAAATATAGCACAGCAGCACCATCAGTTAAAGGATTTATAACAAAACGTAATCATCGTGTAATTATGATATATGTCATTTTGTAACAAAATCTGAAGTTTGATGAAATTTAGTGCGTTGGTTGTTGAGATATAGCGATCGGAAAAATTGTGCAAAATGCAGCATAGCTGCACTACCTGTTGCAAGGTTAATACCAAAATGTAATCAGCGTCTAATTATGTTATATATTCTAGGGTAACAAAATCTAAAATTTGATGAAGTTCTCTGCATTAGTTCTTGAGATATAGCTATCGCAAAATCGTGCAAAATGTAGCATAACAGCGCCACCTATAGGGCAGTTCACACCAAAACCTTATCAGCGGCAATGTATCTCAAGGTATCGCGGAATCTGAAGTTTGAAATTCTGTGCATTAGTTCTTGAGATATAGCTATCATGAAAATCATGAAAAACGTGGCATAGCAGCGCCACCTGCTGACCAATTTACACCAAAACTTAATCAGCGTCTCTGTATATCAAGGGGTCACAGAATCTGAAGTTTGGTGAAATTCTGTGCATTAGTTCTTGAGATATAGCAATCTTGAAAATCATTAAAAACGTGGCATAGCAGCGCAACCTGCTGGCTAATTTACACCAAAAACCAATAGGCACTAATTCATATCAAGGTCTAACTGAATATAAAATTTTATTAAATTTCGAGCATTAGTTCTTGAGATAGAGCGCCCACAAATTTTTTGTCACATACAGACAGACAGACAGACAGACAGACAGACAGACAGACAGACAGACAGACGGACAGACTCACAGACAGACATTTTCTAAAAATAGTCAAAACGTGTTCAGGACCTTCTAAAACGTATAAATCCGTCGAAAACCGGAAGTCGAAAATTTTCATGAATCCAATACTTTCTTTTTGTAAAGATAGAAGAAAGTAAAAAAAGAGAGAGAGAGAGAGAGAATTTTCCTTCTCCTCCCCTCCCCCCCACACACACCGATTTAGAAAAGCATATGTGGGTGATTCTACGATAAGAGGTAATTTGTACGGCAATCCGTTTAAAACAGATTTTTTATTCCATATGTTGCTATTTTTTTGTAATGAATCGCATCATCTTAACATACTTTATTAAATAACATCACGATTGAATGCCTAATTAAAACACATTTTTCTGAAATTTCTTACAAAGTCTAAAAAGGTCTCTCCCCTGGCATGTCCCCTTGCCGGTTTCAATTTAACTTTCAAACAATACATATATTTTTTCCGTCAGATGCTTAGCTAAAGTATGTTTAATTGGAATTTAAGTAATTATACTTACGTATTATAAAATAAAAAATAAAATAATTTTCTTAATTTCAAATAATTGTCAAAATTAACTTTTGTCCCGCTTTTTTGTGTATCTACCCTGTCAAATTTCGTTCCGCTTAAACAAATATAAATTCAAGATTGGCTATATTGGAAGTAGCGCTTAAGGGTGTTCTTAACTGATCCGCTCAACAAGCGAAAAATGTTTCGACACATTTACAAATTCATTTTTTAACAGAAAGTTATAAAATTTTAATGCCTGACTATGAAAGCGATTTCGAATTGAATTTATTTTTCCATTTTATGATAATTAAATTACTTATCGAGTTATAAGCTATTTCGATGACGCAATCACCCGTTTTTCTCCTCCTTTTCGACCGGTTTTTCTGCTTTCGTCGGGAAATAGGCTCAAAAGTGTCAACTTTGAAGGCTTGTTATGAAAAATCTATTGTTTTTTAAAAAACAAAAGAATGAGTGCAATTAGAGAGTTTCTGAATGGCAACACCTGCTATTTTCATGCATTTCCGAACAAAAATAAATTAATGCATGTGTCACAAAGTTACCCTTTTTGATTTAAGAACACCCTTAAGGACGCCTATTGACTTGAAGTTAGCAATACTAAACGCGCAACCCATTTAAGCGTCGTCATTTATAGTTGTAGCGACGCGTGTAGTGGTTTCGCACGGTGATCGTGTATCTCCCCTGATAAGTCATAAAACTTATAATATTCATTTAATTCAATTGCATTTACTGCCCTAATTTAACAATACGGTAATAATTAAAGTGAAATACACAATTAACTCAAAAACTAATTCAGTCAGTTAAAAAATTGGAATTTACATGAAAATGTCTCTCTCCTGCCGTATTTCCCTTGGCAAGATAACTGCCAGGGAAGCGAGTCACTAACCAGAAAAAGTTATAAAATATGTATAAAGTGACTTGCCCTTTTATGAAAAAGTAAAAAAAGGGACAAAAATCATAATTTAAAGGTTTTTGATCAAACTCAAACTTTTCTTTTTGGCCGAATTCTCTATGTTTTTGAACCTCTTATCGTAGAATCACCCATGTAAGGATAATTTAAAACTTTCTATTTCTGAAAACATTCTACTCATTTCGTAATCTTTTACTTCCTAAGAAACTTTTTTTTTTTTTTTTTTACATTACATTGTAAATGAGTTGTTTCTACAGATGAGTAAAATTGTGGCTGCCAGGCATAAAAGTGTTATTTAAAATAAAAGGAGGGGGAGGGGTGAGGCAAAATTTAGAAAATATTAACAATCATAAAGGTGTAAATGTAAATATATTTGATCAACTTATGTGGCAGTCATTAATTTTCCAAAACAAATATTATTCCGTATGGTTTATCTGTTAAATACCCCCCTTTTTTTGTCAAACGAAACAACAGCTCAACAAAATTGATCTTTGCTTCAGAAATACATTTCGTAACGAAAAAAAAAAATCTCAGAAATTATCCAAAATATTGCATAAATAGCAACAATTTGAAATTTTTTTGAAAAATCACTTTTTTACATTTTTTAATTTTTGAAGTATAAAAAAAAAAAAATTCATTCTTGAAAGACATTTTGAACAACTTTATTTACACAACTTTCATATGCCCTTTTTTTTCATATGACATGAGTTCACCTTTCATTTTATGTTATTTTTTCACAGCAATTCAAGAACTAAGTCTAAGGGTTTAAGTAGACAAAAATGTTTTATTACTATATTTTCAAGTCACCCCCCCCCCAACCCCCTCCGCTGTTGTGCTTCCAAAATTTTCTTTGATTTCTTACATTAGTCCAGAGATTGTTTAAGATTGCCTACAAAATTGTGGAATTCCTCCTTTAGGAGGAACTTTTTCATGCCTGAATTGCAAATTGTTAAATTGCAAACGCTAACATTAGTTTTGACAGGGTTACTCAACAGATATTCCTTCTTTTTTAATTTTTGACGGTTGCCTATTTGAAGCTACCATGTGGTTATGGGATATCACGGCTGCTCAATCTGAATCAATCTTTCATCTTGTCGATGTTTTTTACAAAAGTACGGTGTATATGGATAAATATTAATAGCACGTACTTAAACAAACATAAATTTAATTAAACTTATAGAGAAATAGAATACATTTCTAAATATCTTGAGACACGTTTTGTCTCTCGGAACAAGGTGATTTTCCTTGCGTGCTACATAAGCGGCGGCAGTACAGTAACTGACTCACCGAACCAGCAGTCTATTACAGCTTGCCTAGAGTCCTTGTGAGATGCGCATGTGGCGCCATCTGTTGACAGTTTGTAAATGTTCTGGATCGAAGAGGCACCTCAGTACCCCCTTCCTAGTGCAAACGATACACTTAATTTTCCACCAAACGTTCTGGAAATCTGACAGTTCTGCCGGATCGTGTGACGTGAGGTGGTTTTGTTTTTCCAGAATTCGAGGCAGTCCCGGGAGTCGAAGCAGTTGTTTCCAGGGTTGAGGTTGTTTCAGGAGTAGAAGATAGTGAATCATTCACCAAAAAGGCTGGCTTCAGTCTGTCCAGCGATATATTTACTATTTTGCCTTTTATGGCCACTTTAAAAAGTTTATCGTTGCGCTCAACAACTTCAAAAGGTCCATCATACGGCGGTTGTAAAGCTTGCCGAATACCTTCTTGACGCACAAATACATGCGTACATGTTTTAAACTGCTGAGACACAAATGTTTTTGTGCTGTTATGGGACTTAGTTGGTTGTGGTTTGAATTCGTTGAAGGTATTTCTTAATCGCTGCACTAATTCTTCAGGACTTTTAATGGTGGATTTGTCATCGAAGAAATCACCTGGTAGTCTGAGAGTAGACCCAAAAACAAGTTCAGCTGGCGAAACATTTATATCGGTTTTTAGTGCAGCACGAAACCCTAATAACACTGTTGGAAGTATTTCAGTCCATTTTTCAGTTCGTCTGGCTTTTAGTGCACATTTTAGAGGTCTGTGCCAATTCTCGATAATCCCATTACTCTGAGGGTGGTACGGAGACGATCGGTACTTTCTAGCGCCTAACAATCTGGCTAACTGCTGGAAAAGTTCAGATTCAAACTGGCGTCCTTGGTCCGTGGTGATTTTCTCAGGACACCCAAATCTTGCAATCCATTCGGAAAGTAGTGCACGTGCCACTGATTCTGCTGTGATGTCACTAAGTGGGTATGCCTCTGGCCAACGCGTTGCTCTATCAATTACAGTTAAACAATACCTTTTACCATTTGATTCCGGTAAAGGTCCAATTAAATCTAAATGTATGTGTGCAAATCTATCTGTTGGAAGATCAAATTTTCCTAACTCTGTTTTTGTGTGTCTAACAATTTTGGAACGCTGACAATCCAAACACTCACGAGCCCAAGTTCGACAATCTTTAGCTAGGGAAGGCCAGATAAATCGTTGTCGCAATAAATTCACACTACCTTTAGTTCCAGGATGAGCAAGTGCATGTAAATTCCAAAATGCCTGTTTTCTAAAAGTTGGAGTTAAATATGGACGTGCTTTGCCACTAGAAATGTCACAATAAATTTCTGTTGTGGAATTTGGAAGGGTAATTAATTTGAGTTCTAAACTGGATTGACCGCTTTGCATAATTTCTCTAAGTTCTGAATCCTCTTTTTGCTCCATACTTAATTTATCGTAATCTAATGGAGTAGGCATTTGTATTGCGTTAATTCGGGAAAGTGCATCGGCTGCATCATTTTGGTTTCCTTTTAAAAATACCATATCAGTGGTGAATTCAGATATAAAAGATAACCACCGACTTTGTCTGTTAGTGTAATTATCTGTTCTTTTTTTAAAGGCAAAAACAATTGGCTTGTGATCGGTAAAGATTGTACATTGACGGGCTTCCAAAAAGTGTCTAAAATGCTTAACGGACTCATAAATTGCTAACAATTCTCTGTCAAAGGTAGAATACTTTAATTGTGTTTCATTTAGACGTTTGGAAAAAAATGAGAGTGGTTTGAGACCCTCCTCTGTTTCTAAGCTTAGTGTAGCACCAATAGCAAAATCACTAGCATCAGAATGAAGTGCTAATTGACCGTCATGGCTAGGAAATGCAAGAGTTGCATCTGTTAATGCCTTTCTTGAAGCTTCAAAAGAATTTATTGCATTTTCAGACCAATCGATAGGAGTTGAATCTTTCTTTTTAGCTCCACGCAACAAATCTGTTAAGGGTGCAAGGATAGTTGCAGCATTGCGACAAAAACGTCGAAAGTAATTGAATAAGCCAATATATGTACGAAGTTCAGAAAGAGTTTTTGGTCGTGGATATTGCTTAATAATTTCAACTTTAGTTTGTAATGGTCGAATTCCAGCAAGAGAAATTTCGTGTCCTAAAAATGATACGCTGTCTTGTTTAAAAACACTTTTGGATATATTTATGTTAAGTCCGTATTTAGAGAGTCTGCTTAGAACAGCTCGTACATGGTCTATATGTTCCGATTCAGTTTCAGAAAAAATTAGAATGTCATCCAAATAAGCTATAGCAAATGGAAGACCATAGAGAACCTCATTAATAAATCTTTGGAAAGTGTTTGCTGCACATTTAAGTCCAAAATTTAAATATAGAAATTCGAAGCTTCCAAAAGGGGTTATTACCGCTGTTTTAGGAATATCTTTTTCATGCACTGGAATATGAAAATAAGCGCGGACTATATCTAATTTTGTAAAAATTTTCTTTCCATGTAGAATATTGGTAAGGTCATGGATGTGGGGTATTGGATAACGGTCAGGAAGAGTTACTGAATTTAGACGTCGATAATCACCACAAACTCTGTAAGAACCATCCGGTTTTGGTACAACGTGAATAGGGGATGCCCAAGGGGATTTGGAAGGACGACATATACCTTCATCCATAAGATATTGGAATTCTTTTTGTACTTCCTTTAAAATTTTTGGATGCAATCGGCGAGGTTTGGAATAAAGTGGTGGTCCTGTAGTTTCGATATGATGAACTGTATCATGGCAAGTTGGTTTTTTAAAATTTGGTATGGGATTTAAGAGCTCTGGGAATTCCTCAAATATAGTTTTAAAAGACATGTCTTCAGAAATTAGCTTAATTTGGGACTGTTTTGAGCAAGTAAGCTCACCCTTAGTGGATAATCCAGTTACAGAATCAATTAATCGAAATTTGTGCAAATCTACAAGCAAAGCAAAATTTCTTAAAAAGTCTGCTCCAATTATAGGGCAAGAGACATTTGCAATAACAAATGACCAGCGAAAACTCCTTCTCAAGCCGATGTTTAGGTCAAGCAGTTTGTTACCATAAACAGGAATTTTGGAATTATTTGCAGCATAAAGATAATTAGAAGGACTCTTTTTGTTTACTTGTTTTGGTACAGGGATACAAGAAATATCACTACCACTATCTATTAAAAATTTGAACCCTGAATTTTTATCAAACACATGCAACCTACATTGTTCTAATGCTGCTACGCCAACTGTATTTTCGCTTGTTGACCTAGCAGCAGCCACTAGTTTTTTTTAATTTCATCAAAAGAACAAGGTTCGCGGCACTTTCGAGCATCACTACCAAATTTCTGATGGTAATAACATAAGTCTGATTCGTTTTGTTTACGACTCGGTTTTTGGGAATCTCTATTTTTACTGTATCGTCTTTCCCTGTAATGCGATCGGCCGCGAGACATCGATCGCCTAAACACATTTTTGGATAACTCTGAAACCTGCAGTGTCAATTGCTCAATTTGTGTTTGAAGATTTAAGATCGCGTTATGGTCGTTCCGAGGCGATTCGGTGGGTTTGGAAACTGCATACACTGCCGATTCAGATTTAATTTCATTAATTTTGTCAGCTAGGGTTGCTAATTCCTGTAATCCGGAGCTTGAAACCGACAAAATTGCTTGCGTATGCGTCGGCAAACGTTCTAACCAAATAGCTTTCAAGAATTCTTCAGTAACGGAACTTTGCGCTAATTCTTTCATTTGCCGCAGTAAAACGGAAGGTTTTTTATCACCTAGCACAAGTTCAGAGAGTAATTTACGTATCTGCTGCGATTGCGAATCTGAAAACTCCTGAATTAGTCTCTGTTTCAAAGCATTATATTTGTCATTTGGAGGCGGCGTAAGAATTAAATCAGATACCGCACTTAATGTATCTGTGTCTATAGCAGATAATAAATAATTGTACTTAGTAGTGTCGTTCGTTACTTGCGCCACGGCAAAATTTGCCTCAACTTGTACAAACCAAACAGAAATATTACTTTTCCATAAGGGAGGAATTTTAACAGCTACCCTAGCAAGCGTTTCTGTCGGATTATCGGCAGGAATATCATCAGGCATTGTGAGCGCAGAATTAAAAATACATATATTGATAGAGCAATAAATAAATAAATATACAATTTAGTAAAATTTTGAATGAGAACGCTTGGGCTCGAAAATTTTTTAATTAAAATAACTGGTAAATATAACAATTGGGCCAGAGAATACCACAAAGAAACATAGAAAATGGCACATACCGTTTTTTTTCATCGCTGTAGTTGTCCAGGAACGATATATCAGAAGGCGTCTTTCAAAATTGTCCGGTCAACACTTGAAGCTACCATGTGGTTATGGGATATCACGGCTGCTCAATCTGAATCAATCTTTCATCTTGTCGATGTTTTTTACAAAAGTACGGTGTATATGGATAAATATTAATAGCACGTACTTAAACAAACATAAATTTAATTAAACTTATAGAGAAATAGAATACATTTCTAAATATCTTGAGACACGTTTTGTCTCTCGGAACAAGGTGATTTTCCTTGCGTGCTACATAAGCGGCGGCAGTACAGTAACTGACTCACCGAACCAGCAGTCTATTACAGCTTGCCTAGAGTCCTTGTGAGATGCGCATGTGGCGCCATCTGTTGACAGTTTGTAAATGTTCTGGATCGAAGAGGCACCTCACTATTGGATTTTGGAAAAAAAAAAATCTTTTCAAAAATATATAACTTGTACTATTTTGTTTATACATCTGGAGTTTCAGAGTCATTCCTTGTGTATATTTCTAGATATTTAACAAAATATCTGAAATCTCAAATGTCAAGATTTTTTTTGCTGTGACTGTATGTGAACTGTTCTCATGTACCCCAGTCTCCCCTACTTATTATTTGTATGAAAATAGATTGAAGCAATCTGGGTTTAACTGTGACTGATGTGATTAAGAATTTCAAATTAATTTGGAAAAAATGAATTGAACCTTATTTTAAAAGTGTGCATGCTTAGCATGTAAATAATTCAACAATTTTCGAAAACAACTTTTTCTTTTCACAAAATGGAGATCCGAGGGGGAAAAATCCTATTCATTGACTCTGATTCCTGTCCTGTATATCTCCCTAGCGTTTGTTTTGTGGTCAAGGGATTTTAGGTAGATTTCGTAAGAAATACTACCTATTGCAATCGCACCAGTTTATATATATATATATATATATATATATATATTTATTTATATATATATATATATTTATATATATATATATATATAATCTCACTTTTTTATGGACACGATAACTTCTATAATTCTTCACCAATCTCCACCAAACTGGTACAAAAAACCAATGGGGATAAAATCTTGGCTGAGTTCGTTAATGGACAAAATCGGACCAAGGGGGGCGGAATAGGGGGCGTTTCTGTGAAAACCGAAAAAACGCCATAACTTCTTAATTAAAGTAGATATCGAATCGGTTTAAAGTTTGTATTACTTCTTAAAAATGTGCCAAAAGTATATACATGACAGATTTTTGATAAATTTAGAAGTGTGCTCAAGGGGCGAAAAAAACAGGGATTTTGAGAGAAAAAAAATTCATAACTTCGTCAATTTTTAAGATATCAAGTCCAACTAAATTTTTTATAAATGTTCTTAAAATTATCTAAAACTTTTGTATTTACAAGTTTTTGATAGGACCAACTTTTACCGATGAAAAAAATTAAAAACGAAAAGAAAAAGGGCGCTGAAAAAAGAGAAAAATCCATAACTCCGTCAATTTTTAAGATATGAAATCTGATTAAATTTATTTTAAATCTTCTTAAAAATATCTACAACTTTTATATTGACAAGTTTTTCATAGGACCAATTCGTCTAGCAAAAAGAAATTAAACAAAAATAGGAGTTGGAGAAAAAACCTCAAATCCAAACGTCTTACATTCTGACTCATTTTTAAATTCATTTTTGATTTTAAACGCATTCAAATGGTAGATCCTCTTATTTAGAAATTGTATAAAGTGACGCATTGGTCAATTTTCTGATAATGACAGAATATATTTCAAAAAAGGCTACCAAAAAGGGTATTTTGAACAGGATTTCCGAAAGTCATCGGGACTGAAAATTGAAGGAAGTATTCAAATAAGAAATTGCGTTTTTTTCTGACTCGTTTTTAAACCCATTTTTGTTCTCAAACGCATCCAATTTACATATCCTCTTATTTATGAACTATATAATGTGATGCATTGGTCAGTTTTTTGATAAAGACGGAATATATTTCATAAAAGGCTACCAAAAAGGGTATTTTGAACAGAATTTTCAGAAGTCTTCGCGATTTGAAAATTTAAGGAAGTTTTCACATAGCAAATTGCGTTTTTTCTGACTCGTTTTTAAATCCATTTTCGCTCTCAAATGCATCCAATTTACAGATCCTCTTATTTAGGAACTATATAATGTGATGCATTGATCGGTTTTTTGATAAAGACAGAATATATTTTTTAAAATGCTGTCAAAGTGAGTATTTCGCACAAAATTTTCCGAAGCAATCATGATTAAAGAATTAAGGATGTATTCGAACAACAAATCGGTTATTTTATGACTCATTTTTAAATTCAATTTTTTTCTCAAATGCTTTCAACTGACAGTTTTTTGTTATTTAGGAACTGTATAATGTACTGTTTTGGTCGATTTTTTAATAAATTTAGAATCTATTTCAAAATATGTTGTCCTCATGGGCATTTGAGCTGAATTTTTCTTAAGATGATTCTGATAAAACCAGTTTTGCAGAAAAATGAAATTAAAAATTTTTCATAAACGGCCAAATGAAGTTATTAAACTGGGTTTATCTCTAATCATAGATATATATATATATATATATATATATATATATATATATATATATATATATATATATATATATATATATATATATATATATATATATATATATATATATATTTTTTTTTTTTTTTTTTTTTTTTTTTTTTTTTTTTTTTGTTGAAATGAGCACTCTTCGAAATCTACCTCCGTCTATAGGCCCAGCCGACAGGGATTTTTTTTCATGGAAAACGGGTGTCTTCGAGAATGGAAGACTTGTTGGATCGAGGGTTGTTACATGACCTTCCAATGCAGTAACAAGGTCGCGACCTTTCTGCTACATCTGTTGCCATTTTTTTTTTTTTTTTTTTTTTTTTTTTTTTTTTTTTTTTCTAGCAAATGTCATGAAATGAATTTAGATTTGCACTGGAAATTGCGTAACTGCAATGTACACCGAGATTATGATAAGTAGCCCTTGACGAAGATTTTCAGTTTAGGATAAAGTAAAATCTGGATTATTATAACCTCCAAGATCTTTGGGATAAAGATAAAGGTAAGAGCATGAATTACTCGCCCTAGGCAAAGTTTCAGTATTATTTAATAGTGCATGTGGCAGAAAAAGAAAAAGAAATTTAATCTTTTTTAAACCAGTCTTGAACATTCAGTCATGTAAATGATGTTATCAATGTCTTCCCAGAGAGATTTTTTTTTTTTTTTTTTTTTTTTCAGACTTTAAAATGGAAAAAAAAATTCAATAAAATTATTTTTGAAATGGAATATTTTGTTCTATGTTTGAAACATTTTTGGGTAAAAAAAAAAAAAAAAAAAAAAAAATCCGCATGCATCTATTTAACATAATTTTTTCTTTCAAAGAAGGGCGAGAAACCTTAAACAGACAAAACTATCAAAAATAATATTCTGTTTTAATTAATCGTTGATTTTTATAAAAGTAAATCGGTTATATTTATATCTCCATCAAAGTGTCTTTCATTTTCTTTGATGATTCAGTGTGTCTAAACATTTATTGTTAGCTTAAATTGGTTTTTGTAAATATGAGTTTGGAGCCTTAAAATAAATTTTCGCCTTTTTTTCAAATTTCCAAATTTTATGCCTGGTCTAGGTATGTGTTCCACCCCTTCCTCCTTTTAATCTAATTGATATTACTAAAACACAGTTCAATTTCAAATCACCATTCCATAGTCAGTCCATCTAATTTTGTAAGGGTAAGTGGGGGTAAATTCAAACTTTTTTCAACACATAAGACCCTAAAACGAAGCAGTTGAATTTATTTTAATGAATATTTTGATGAATTTTATGTACATTGGATTCATATAGATTATATATGAAGCACAACCATCCGCTTTTGTTACATTGTTTTCTCCCAGTGATACATTTAAACGAGCACTACTACCCACACTTTGCCCCCATGGGTTTGAGTATGAGAGTGTGTTGGGGGGGGGGGGGGGAGAAGTTCAAAAATTAATTTTTATTTAAATAAAAATATGTAAATATCGTTTTTTAAATAAAAATGCACTGAAATAAATTTATCTTAGTTATATTAAAATGTACAAATGCATAAAAAATATTTTGACGTGACAACGTCTTGTAAATTGGTTTGCCGGGAGACACTTCAAGAAACTGCGTTACGTTACGTTACGCTCCGCTCACGATACGCGCTCACTTTTCTCTTAACTTTTTCTGGTCACTTGTGGGACCATTTTCTGAACGTGAATGTGAATTCGCTGCAAGGAAGGGGCGGTGCTTAATAGGAATTTTAGATAGTATCAAACTAAGACGAAATACGTTATGTATTAGTTATTAGTATAAAGTACAAAGAAAATAAGTGTAGTTTATTTCGTAATTCGGTGGTATATTATGGAAAACTAATGATATGTGATTAGTGAAAGCCATTTTACTTTAGTTATATTCTGCTCATTGAAAAATTCTTTAATATGCTGTTTACAAAATTCAACATTTGACATCAATAAACATGAAGTAAAATGTGTTTAACAAACACAGTGTATTGCAAGTTATTGTATGTATATTTGTATATAAATACGTATGTATGTGTAAAGGTAAAAATAAAATTTTGTTAATATGAAATTCAGTGCGAGATTCTTTGTATAAATTAATGTTTTAAATATAATTCTTTGTATAAATAAATGTTTTAAATTGTTACTATTATTTCATCCTTCTTCCTACTATACGAATGAATATTCACATTAAAATTATTTTACAACTCAAAGTCGTTGTCACGTAAAACTTTCGCCCGTATACCGACTTTACAGGCAACCAATTTTTTTTTTACATATTTTTTAATTACAGAAATAATGCCTACAGCTATCAAAATTTTGTTCCCATTATATGAGGCGTATAGTATTCAGTATTGAATTCAATACTTCAGTATTGAATTGGTCGGAAGGACACCCCCCCCCCCCGGAAATTTTGATATTTTGTGTTGTTAATGGTCAAAGAGTAATATTTGCCCCGGAACTCTATAATGACCCCCCGGAGCCACAGAAATCCCTCCCGGAGAAAAGTGTCTGAATTCTGAATTCAACACTGATAGTATTGCTGACCGCTGAATTTATCTGGTTGACTTTTTCCTTCGATCTATGAATCTTTCTTTATTTCTTTAAAGTCTACTTTTATATTACCTGTTTCATTTCAATTACTTTTTTATATTTATTCTGCATTTTAGATATTCTCACCATCCTTTTTTGGAGATTCCTTCCCCCCCCCTCCCCTTGTGGTCATTTTCCTCTAACTTTTTTACGTTTCTTACTTTTAAATTTTTTGAAGTTCTTAATTTCCAAAGTTACAATAATTGAATAAACTATAAAAGTGATATAAAGTATGGGACAAGTCTGATCCTATTTTCTCTTAGTGCACTCTGAAATTTTGTTTCAGTATTTTGTATTCCTTGAAAATTTTATAATGTGTTCTTGATGCATGATTTTTCGTTCTTGTGTTATTATCCATTGCTATCCCTACTGTTACCTATCCTATGTGTTGTTATCCATTGTAATCCCTACTATCCCCTTGTTTTATAGCAAATTCTCCAGATCGCTCTTCCCAACAACTTATTAAACTCTGAGCTTTTACTTTATTCAGACTCCGGGATCCAGATTATTAATTGTTTCTGCCCTTTATTATTTCATTTCTGCAAGGTGTTTTGCTCCCCCCCCCCCTCTTTATTAATGTTGGTATTTTTCTGACTGTCCATTTGCCCGCCTCATATGGAATGGTATAAATTGCTTCTTTCAGGCTATCGTTATCATTTTAGGAAAGAGGGGGGGGGGATTGTTAAAATGATATCGTTAGATATCATATGGGGGAGAAGAGCTTTGTCTTTTGATATCGATATCATTTTTCATCCAAACAAAATTTTCTTTATTTGTAACATGGTCTTTTTATCAAAATTTGCAATCGTCTTTTAGTCTATTAAAATACAAAGTTATTATTAAAATTATTGAATTATAGTAAAATAATCTCATTCCAAAACATGGAATACCTCAACGTTTGACATTCCTATTCCTTTTCACATGTGTATACATATACAATCGACGTTCGAGAAAACAGGAAACTGACCTTGCCCGGGCCCATAATGAAAGACTTTTAAATAAATCTCAATTTTGTATGATTTTATATCTTTAACTGCATTTTATCTAAATTTATGTATATAATTTTACCTTTTATTTTTTCCTTTTTCCCAATGGAAAAATATTGAATTGAAAATACACGTATAAGATATTTGGTAATTTATTTTTCGTGTATTTACTAATTTATAGTGTTTATCATATCATATCATATATATTATAAAGCAGAAGTTCTGAAACTTCCAAACGGGTGTTTTCAAAAACTACCCGATGGATCTTTTTGCAAATTATATCATTCGATAGGAAATATTTTTGCGGAGGTTTATGATACAAATATACAGGGATAACTCTGATTTTTCGTACTAAATTTCGTATTTTTCGGTTTTTTTTGTCGGAAGGGTTGCAACAACTAATTTTTTGGCGATAATTATATTTCAAAAAAGAAATGAAATGCTTTCTCTAATGGAAAATAATATAAACATTTCGAAAAAAACCCTGTTAATTCATTGATTTAAAATAAATAATGATAAAAAGAAAAACAATCCGTTTAATGCAAAATAATATTATGAAAGGAAAATATTTATCTTTAACGAAAAAAAAAGAATATTTATAATATTTAAAAAGTATCTCAATGTGAAAGAAAGTTTTGAAGTGACACAATATTTGGCTATTTATTTATTTCAAGCCAGATTAAAACAAAACAACATATCAAAAATTTCATTAGGTAAAACATAAGTATTTTTTTTCTTTCTTTTTTTAAAATATTTTTAAAACTAATTTTCCCGTTATGTGTTTTACAGAAGAAACTCGCAGAATTATTTAAAAAAAAGGCTCTAATTGTTATTTGTATGTTGTTTGTTCAATCGGGTGTTTCAATCTACTTTTGTCGTCAATTAATGCGATTCTAAACCAAAAAAAGCACAAGACGAAGCGATGTTCTCAAGAACTATTTTTTTTTCTCTCTCTTTTAATGAGTGAGAGCATTTTTAGGAAAGCATTTTACATTTAATTTAAATACATATATAGCAGTTAATACCGCAAAAATGAATAATATTTAAATTTTAGGATAAATGTTTTTCCACATACATAGATATTGTAAAATAATTTAACTGCAACTTTTAAAATTTTTTAGCACAGATATCTCCTATGCACTACGTTGGTGCGATTTGTCTCTTACGCCAATACCATATATACATCTGGATAATTAATTGACGCCAAAGTGTCATTATTTTGCTTGATATGGCAACCCGGATGTTATTGTCTATTTATAAATAAATTGTCTATTTACAATTTTTTTCTTTTTTTTCCAATTATATAAACTATTTTAATCTAGGCACATTTGTCATACACGCACCACATTTGCGCGACTGCAATAAAATGGCGATTTTATGCCTCACTTGGTAACCTGGCTGTTTATTTATTAATAAATTTTTATTTTATTTTTTAAAGGATATAAATAGTTTGTTTTATAGTTATTAACTAAACTTTTTGAAATTTATTGTTATTTTCTATTTAAAATAACAGAAAATAATTGTAAACTCTATATGTAACTGGTATTTGAAAACAAAATTTTCTCCAAATCGGCATGAGAAGAAAAAAAAAACTCGCCAATGTGGTGCGTATATGTCATGTATACATTTTTTTCACTATACTACAGTATTTAAACATGCTGTATAAATAACGATTATTGTTTTTTCCAAACATGTTTGGCACAGATATTATATACACGTTGAGGTATCTGACTATCGCCAAAACGGTGTTATTTTGCCTGATATGGTAACCCAGCAATAGGGTTTTCTGTATTAATAAATTGTTTATTCACTGTCAATTTCTTTTTAGAAATTCTATAAATTGTTTTGTGCTATAGTAACTTTTTTTATTTATTAATATTTTCGTTTTAAAATAACGAAAATAATTTCTAAAAATGCACATTTCTTCGCTATTCTAAAACGAGGATATTGCCGCATTGGTATTGGAAGGAAATCTTGCAAATCCGCGTTTGTGCCGGAGTTTTTTGTGAAATATGATATTTTGAAATGTAAATTGAGTGCTACTTGATTAACACGTCGGCCAGTTTCGCCAAACTATTCAAATTTACATAAATTCATTTTAAATAACGAAAGAACAATAAACATAAATAAAAAATACAAATTAAAAGTCGAATTAAAAAGCACTTATGACGTAAAAAAATACGTGTATCACGTGTAATATCAATTGCTATCATACTTACGATCATCGATTATTGACATTTATTCCTATAATCTGCTATTAATTTTTTTCTCAATAGAATAATCAAGTAGTACCGTCGTACATTGTACAAACTCCAGTTAATGTAACAAAAATACGGCTAAATAATTAAATTTAGGTGCAAATGCACACACCCATGTTGTAAGAAAGAGGCACAAATCTTAAATATGTACCACGTTGGGGTGATACATTTCTGGCGCCACTTTAACGGAAACTTCGTTTTCAAATGACAAATACATTTGTATTTTCTATTTTACTTTTCTATGTATAGAGCATAACATTTTGTATCATTTTAAAATGCAAATGAAAGTAAATAAATAGTTTATTAATAAATTAAAAACAAAGTTGGATTACCATAAGAGGCATAAAATGTTCATTTTATTTCAACCACGCTAACGTAATGCGTATATGACATCTGTATCAAAAAATGAGTTTCACACATTCAAAAAACATTCACCTTATTTTTCTAAGGAAAACTTTATTTAACTTTATTTATTCTGCTGCATTCCAAAAACGGAACACTGTAATAGATTTGTCAAGAGCAGATGTACGTTGCGAAACATAATATAATATTGATAGAGGATGTATTAAGGTTTCCACAGATACCCATATTCTCAAGTTGAGAGGTTTAGAGTTCAAAAACTATCAAATGAAAATGAATCACTTGAAAATTGTTTAAATTCAATGGTCAATCTCTGCGATCATAATGCTCGCTATTTTAGAAGTATGGTGAATAGACAATGTTTAAATTGCTCTTTTCATAATTGCCTCATTTATCTATCAAACTCTACAATAAATGGTCAACTGAAATATTTTTTCTTAAAAGCCCAAACTTTATCGAATTGATAATCTGATGCAACAATATTATATTTTATTATTATTTTAATATATTTTGGCGTCAACAGGCCTTGATTCCATTGTTGTTGTTTTTATTTTTGGCTCAGTTTTGTTTTTTCTAGCTCGCTGAGTTTTGCACTGATGAAGAATCTCGACAGTAGATTCGAAACAGCTGCTTGCTAACTTTTAATGCATTTTTGGTGCATTTATAATCGTTGGTTTTCTATCTTTAAATACAATGGCGTTTTGTATTATTTTCAGAAATGTGAAAGAGCATTCGAGGTGAAGTTGCTTTAAAAAACACAATTATATTCAATATTTTCTTTGATTCATGTTTTGTTTTGAAAAATAGACCAGCGCAGCGGGCTTAGCCTGCTAGTATATTATAAAGCAGAAGTTCTGAAACTTCCAAACGAGTGTTTTCAAAAACTACCGGATGGATTTTTTTGCCGCTTGTATCATTCGATAGGAAATATTTTTCCGAAGGTTTATGATTCAAATTTATAGGGATAACTCTGATTTTTCGTAGTAAATTTCGTATTTTTCGGTTATTTTTGACAAAAGGGTTGCCAGTAGCTGTTTTTGGCGAAAATTATAATTGCTAAAAGAATTAAAATGGCTATATCTATTAGAAATATTACAAATATCTTGCAAATAATAGCAGAAAATAACTTCTGAAAGTATTAATAATAATAAAGAAAGACCGCTTAAATGAGGCGTAATATTATAAAAATATATTTATCTTGAAAATCAAAAAAATATTTGTGATGCTTAAAAAATAAATTAACGCGAAATATAACGATTGGTTCAACTTTTGGCGACTTATCCCTGGTGTTAGAATAAAAACATGAATTTCAGAAATTGATTAAATGAATTTTGAATGATAGTTATTGCCCTTTTTATTATTTTCTTTCTTTTATTTATCGAATTTCCGTATAATATAACTCACAGCAGAAAAAAGCAGATCTGATTGTAAAAGACACTGTAAGTTGTGAGTTACTATCAGTTTCTATACCATTTTCATCTTGCTTTTGTCGCCAAAGGATGTGTTTTTAAGCCGAAATTGCACTACTGACTTAATGCCTGACTTAGGTTCCTAATGGCCGCAATAATGTTTTTTTTTTTTTTTCAAGTTAAGATAATTTTTTAGAGTATAGTTTAATATTCAATCGTAAATTGTATAGATATAAGTATAACTCTTTTATTTCTTTTTGCAAATGTTTTCATTGTTAATTTAATTTTTCTTGCGCCATTTCGTCAATTTCATTTACAGGGAAAATTTCAGTTTTAAAATTTAAAAGCTGAAGAAGGAATTTGTATAATTTTGTATAATTTGGCGAAATTGGTCGACGGTATAACCAAGTAGTACTGAAAGAAAAATTTTGCAATTCAAAGTAAATTTATGCAATTATACGTTATTACTATAGATAAATTTAACATTTTGAAATGAAAAATTCCCGCTGAATAAAATTTACAAGTCTTTTTTAACTGACCATTTCATCTTCAACATTTCTTCAATCAAACTTTCGCTATTCTCTTTCGCGCAGGCTAACAAAAATGTATTTTAAATATTTTATTAGATAAAACGTAAATAACATTTTTCTATTTAAAAAAAAAATATTTTTAAAATCTCATTCTACCATTATGTGTCTTATGGGACAAAATAGCAGAATTACTTTTAAAAATGGTTTTATCTGTTAATTGTATGTTATTTGTTTATTTGGGTGTTTGAATTTACTTTTGTCATCAAACAATGCAATTTTATACCAAGAAGGCATAAGCCGGAGCGATGTTCACAATTACTAAATTCCCCACTCTCTTTTAAATGTGTGAGAGCATTTTTAGGATATTTTTTTATGTTTAATTGTAAATATATAAATAGCAGTTATAGCAAAAAAATGCGTATAATGTTTAAATTTTAGTATAAATGTCTTCCTCATCCAAACTGTAAAATAATTTAATTGCAACTTTTTAAAGTTTTGGCGCAGATGTCATATACGCACCACATTCGCACGATTGCAACAAAATGGCGATTTTATGCCACACATGGTAAACCGACTATGATTGTTTATTTATTAATAAACTATTTGTTAACTTTCATTTTGTTTTTTAAAATAATATAAATCATTTTGTTCTATAGCTATTAATTAAACTTTTTTATTTATTTTTTTTTTCAAATAATACAAAATAATTAAAAAATACTTATGAAATTGGTAATTAAAAACCAAGTTCTCCAAATTGGCGCCAGAAAAAAATTGCGCCAATGTTGTGCATACATGACATCTGTGTCAAAGTTTTTTCTTATACATAAGTAGGGAAAATGCAGTATAAATACCAATTAAAGTTTTTTCCAAATGGAAATTTTGTCAGGGATTTGGTCATATACTCCTCGAGGTATCTCACTGGCGCCAAAATGGCATTATTTGCCTCATAAGATGGTAACCCAGCTATAGTTGTTTATCTGATGATAAGTTGTTTATTAACCATTTGAAAAATGGTTGTTGTTTTCGGGAGAATGGACCCGATGATGTTACCACTTTTGAATGATGTTACCACTTTTGAATGATGTTACCACTTTTGAATTTAAATTAAATTCTTTATTTTTAGAAGAATTTTTATTTGAATTTAAATTAAATTCTTTACTTTTAGAAGAATTTTTATTTGAATAGTAAATTAAAATGGTTAAAATCATTGTAATAAAGGAGAAAACTAACAAATTTAAAAATGGGTAGACGGAAATTAACAGATACGGAAAAAGCCGAAGCCAAAGAAATGAATGAACGTGAATATCGCATTCAATGATATTAAACACAGTCAACATGTATAAGTTGCTTATTTACTTTTTAACCATTTGAAAAATGGTTGTTGTTTTCGGGAGAATGGACCCGATGATGTTACCACTTTTGAATGATGTTACCACTTTTGAATGATGTTACCACTTTTGAATTAAAATTAAATTCTTTATTTTTAGAAGAATTTTTATTTGAATTTAAATTAAATTCTTTACTTTTAGAAGAATTTTTATTTGAATAGTAAATTAAAATGGTTAAAATCATTGTAATAAAGGAGAAAACTAACAAATTTAAAAATGGGTAGACGGAAATTAACAGATACGGAAAAAGCCGAAGCCAAAGAAATGAATGAACGTGAATATCGCATTCAATGATATTAAACACAGTCAACATGTATAAGTTGCTTATTAGTTTGGCGATTCGTATCATTTGGCGAAATTGGTCGACGGGATAACTGAGTAATACTGTATTTGGTTTGGCGCAAAAACGTCTTTCAATGCAGAAAATGATAAAATCAAAAGATTATTGAGCCGCTGAAAACCAATTACGTGTTGAAAGGCGATCACGAAAAAGGAAGCAATTTAATGCCGAACCGATTAATTGTAAAACATCATGTCGCCAGGGCGACCAATCCACTAGCCATGGCGTTTTACTATCGGTCGGTTCTAACCAGGAAAATTTGAGTGCCAATAGTGATTCTAACAAGCCGGAAAATGTTATAGCTATTACTCTTGATTTTCCACCACCTAAAAAGAAAACTAAAAAGCAATCGGCTTGGGAAAAACTGGGAAAAAACTTTTTTGATTCGATGTCTGATGGACCCATTCACAGATGCATGTGCTGCGATCGATTTTGGTTTAAAACCTCCATCACCAAAATTCTGCTCTGTAAAATCAAACAATATATGCCAAAGTCTTACAAGTATAACAGTATATGCCAAAGCTGTATTTTAATAATGATTACTTTTGCACCAACAATGTTAAATAGTTTGAAATGTTTCTTTCGTCGCCAACTTTTATGCTTGGCGACAATAGAGTGATATAACTTAAACGAACCGTACCTTCAAATTGCAGCATGTATAAAGTCATTTATAGCAGTGGCACGGATAATACACAATAAAACAACTGGTATTTAGCTTAAAATGATAGATGAATGTATCGAGTGAAACATTTTTCAAATGGTTGGGGTAATTTCTTAAATTACAATTTTTTTTTTTTTAACCATTTGAAAAATGGTTGTTGTTTTCGGGAGAATGGACCCGATGATGTTACCACTTTTGAATGATGTTACCACTTTTGAATGATGTTACCACTTTTGAATGATGTTACCACTTTTGAATTTAAATTAAATTCTTTATTTTTAGAAGAATTTTTATTTGAATTTAAATTAAATTCTTTACTTTTAGAAGAATTTTTATTTGAATAGTAAATTAAAATGGTTAAAATCATTGTAATAAAGGAGAAAACTAACAAATTTAAAAATGGGTAGACGGAAATTAACAGATACGGAAAAAGCCGAAGCCAAAGAAATGAATGAACGTGAATATCGCATTCAATGATATTAAACACAATACGCGTACTTAAACAATCATAAAGTGATTTTTATTTCTTCTTTTGCTATTTAAAATAAAAATTTAGTCAACATGTATAAGTTGCTTATTAGTTTGGCGATTCGTATCATTTGGCGAAATTGGTCGACGGGATAACTGAGTAATACTGTATTTGGTTTGGCGCAAAAACGTCTTTCAATGCAGAAAATGATAAAATCAAAAGATTATTGAGCCGCTGAAAACCAATTACGTGTTGAAAGGCGATCACGAAAAAGGAAGCAATTTAATGCCGAACCGATTAATTGTAAAACATCATGTCGCCAGGGCGACCAATCCACTAGCCATGGCGTTTTACTATCGGTCGGTTCAAACCAGGAAAATTTGAGTGCCAATAGTGATTCTAACAAGCCGGAAAATGTTATAGCTATTACTCTTGATTTTCCACCACCTAAAAAGAAAACTAAAAAGCAATCGGCTTGGGAAAAACTGGGAAAAAACTTTTTTGATTCGATGTCTGATGGACCCATTCACAGATGCATGTGCTGCGATCGATTTTGGTTTAAAACCTCCATCACCAAAATTCTGCTCTGTAAAATCAAACAATATATGCCAAAGTCTTACAAGTATAACAGTATATGCCAAAGCTGTATTTTAATAATGATTACTTTTGCACCAACAATGTTAAATAGTTTGAAATGTTTCTTTCGTCGCCAACTTTTATGCTTGGCGACAATAGAGTGATATAACTTAAACGAACCGTACCTTCAAATTGCAGCATGTATAAAGTCATTTATAGCAGTGGCACGGATAATACACAATAAAACAACTGGTATTTAGCTTAAAATGATAGATGAATGTATCGAGTGAAACATTTTTCAAATGGTTGGGGTAATTTCTTAAATTACATTTTTTTTTTTTTTTTTATGACATTTGTTGTTTTGTTCTACAGTTACTTTTTATTTATTGTTAATTGCTGTTTAAAATGATAGAAAATAATAAAATATACATAAATTTCTTTCGTATTCTAAAACGAGGATTTTGCCACATTGTAGTTGCAAGATAATCGTGCAAAACCTATTGCGTATATGATGTCTGTGTAGGAATCTTTTGTCAAATATGAAAAATGTAAATTGGCTACTACTTGATTATCACGTCAACCAATTTCGCCAAATTATACAAATTTACATAATTTTTTCTTAAATAACTAAAGAGAAAATGCTTAAATACGAAAGAGCAAATAATTTTGTTTTCATTTTTCAGGAGGAAATTTTGCAATAATAAAGTAATTGTTGTAGTGAGAATTTTAATGTGTGTGTTTTTTTTATCGTTGGCAACTTGCTGTAACGAAAAATGTTTTTTTTTTCCTGCTATTGTTTTGTAAGAGCTGGTTTTGTGAAAGCCATGTTAAGATGGTATACAAATTTTTGAACCCTTCCCAATTACCGCCCCCTTGGGCCGATTTTGCACATTTGCAATTCCCACTGAGATAGTAACCATCTCAATGTACTTGACGAGTTTGAAGATGACTCTTGCATAATTATGCCTTTTATCGCGCGGACAAAATTTAATATATATATAAACTTTTTAGGTGGGAGTAGCTTTGTGTTCCTAGCTTCACATAATGAAAAGTTGTGAAGAAATTTTTCAGAAGTTGTACCATGGTAACGACTGTAATAATTAATATTTCTTCAGATAAGGGAAAATTTTAAATCCTGTTGCCATAATGGTCTCATTTCGCTTCCAAATGTGCACTGTTAGTAATAAACTAAAATAGTTACTTCTAAATAGCTGGTTTTTCGCAACGTTTAAGATAATTTAATATGACAATGGTGTCTAAATCGTTTTCAGCAATGAGCAAGGTGCTGCTGGAGGTCCAAATTATTTAAAATACAAATTTTAATTCACCAGTTCGTTTCATCCACGGTTGATTTTGAAATATTGACCAGCGCAGCGGGCATAGCCTGCTAGTTAATAAATAAAATTGAAAGAGAAAAAGTGCTTTCCATCTGTTCCGAGTTTTGTTGATGAGAATTTCCTACACCCCCCCCCCCCCTCTCCCTCAAATGTTCATCAATTTAAAAGCTTTTAGGTGCGGGGCAAATGGAAGAAGACATTACTATTGCTGAATGCATTACCTCACAAAAGCAGTTATAAAACATTTTTAAATAACTATTTCTTTTAGGTATTATTTGATGTAAAGTAATAATTTTGATTTTATCCCCTCTTCATTCGGATCAATAAAGAATGCAAATAAGTGTAACCATTTTTGAACATCATCGAATCAAAAGAAATAAATTCCAAAAATGAAAAAAATAGACACTGATAACGATGTCATTTTGTTTTTCGGAGGGAGAGGAAAGCTGAGATATCGAAAGGGGTCGGAAGGGTTAAAAATTACCAAAAAGTTGATAACATTACACATGCACAGCCCCTTTATTATTTCTCTCAAGTGCTGGCATCCCTCCCGAAATATTATTATTATTATTTTACAAATAGCTTAATTTGAAGTGAGTGTTGCGATATTTCGATTCCTTACAGCATTTATGCGTTGTATGTAACATTGAATGTAACGCCGTTAGTTCAACGAAATACTATTGTACTAATTTAAAAAAAAAAAATTCTCGAAATTCTGTTTTTCAGATTGAGCGGCGTCTTCGATAGATTTTGGATCGATGCACTTTCTTTCTTTTTTTTAATAAATAAATAAAAACATAATATGTATGAAACTTTTCTTTTCTTTTAATTTGAAGGTAACTGATTTAAATCAGTTAGTTTTTTCTTTTACTTTATTTTTTCACTTCTAACGTTTGACTATTTTCTAACTAAAAAAAAAATCTTAAATAGTACATGGTATTTGAATGAAACAAAAAATAAGAGTGTATGCACTGTCAAATGCTATGTACTATTGTTATCTCTTAATCCCCCCTAAGAATGTTCTTTCATTTTGAAAAGCAATCCTCTGTTTGCTTTTCTTTATAGACACTCACTTTCTCAGATAAGAGAATTCCTCGAATGACTTGGTATCTTCCACAGTAAATGCATAACAAAGTATTTCCTTTGTTTACCACTGTCGAACAGGTGTCAGTTACAAATCGGGTTTTCAATTATTTTTCAAGCAAAGAATTTGAATTAACAACTTAAAAGTAGGTTAATGTTAGTTGGTATAGTACAGGGCAAATTCAGAGCAAGGGCGAATCCAGTCCTTCTTTTAGAGGGAGGTCAATGACTCCTTTTTTTTGGAAGGGGGGGGGGGGTCGGGTCACGTCTCTTAATAACCTGTTTTTATATTGAAGATTATCCCCACATCCAAAATAGTTAAATTTTTTGACACTTTTGGGAAGTTAATTTCATTCGTAACGAAAAAGTTGCATAAATAGTCATAAAAATATAAATATATACATTTTATTCAGCTGCGAAGAAATAGAGGATTTTTCCGTTTTTATATAAAATGAAACATTTATTCAAGAAATTGAGCATTTTATGCAAATTTTTAGGACTTGACAATTACAAAAAGCCATCAGGAGGGAGCAATTGTCTGTCATGGCCTGAAAATCATTTTAAAACTCAACAGTTTATGGAGATATTGCGAAAGAAAGATCTTTGCCTTTATTGAAAAATGGCAAATGTCAATTAGTCACATTTATTCTGAATAAATGCATATTGCATCTAACATTAAAACATAGTTTATGGTTATGTCAGAAATTACCTACTTTGAATTTAAATACAGCTTTAAATAAGAAAGATTCTAATTGTCAAGCAAGAGATACATTTTTAAAAATTCAATATATATTTCCTTTTTTAAATTTCATTTAAAATTTTTCTTCGTTCAGAAGGGGGGGGGGGGTCTCGGGAATTCACCTTTCAATGGCACCCAAATGCTACTGAAGGTTTTTCAACTATTATCCAAATTAAATAGAAGTATTTACAAAATCTAATTGGGTTTTACATTTCATCCTACATTCTAATCACTCATGTGTTCATATTGCACTAGCGAGCTACGCCCGCTAGCTGGGCCACTTTTTCCAAACGAACCTCGGTATTAAGCAGTATATAATAAGCAAAAAAAATTCATTTAATAAGCAAATCTTGGTGTTCGAATCCTCAAGCACAAAAAAAGTAAATTAAAAAGCCATGGTCCCGTTAAAAATATGTGATTTCGCACTGTGGGCCACGTGCACTTGAAAAAAAAGATTGTGGATCGGAGCTATGGTCGCTTCGCGCCCATAGTCCCGTTAAAAATATTTGGTTTTGCACGGTGGGCACTACGCGCCCATAAGACATTTTTTCGTATTTTTTAGTTCATCAGAAGCAGATTTTTACGCAGATTCTGAATATGTAATCAGTTTTTTCTACTTTAAAAACTGTCTGCATGATGGTTTAAGAAAAAACGCGCAAAAAAAAAGTTTCGATAGCCCTGTTTTATTTCTAAGTTCAATATTTTAGCGAAAACTACGGTAAATATTCTACGGTAAGTCAAAAAAATTTATGCGGGAAAAAACGCAATTAACGCCGGTAGAAATGGAGGTTTTCGGCTGTTTCTTCTTTTAGCCAAAAGGGAAAAATTCATGTCCTTCACCGCAAGGTGGCGCAGTGTTCTGCTTCGGAGCTCCGTTTGGGAATTGAGACATTTTTCGTTCCGATTCCCAAGGGGTTTTTAATTCATAACTTTTTTAATTTTGGTCCTACGGTCTCAAAAATGCCCGAAATGACTTCCCCAGAATTTTTCCAATCGAAAGACACCTCTCGCGACTTCCAACCCGCCCGCGTTGCGAACTGTAATCGGCTTCAAGCAGACAGACAGACAGAGGCGCACGGATTTTATTAGTATAGATTTTTATAACATTGTTGTATTTTGTCTGAAACATTCATATTTAAATATTTTATGGTAGTGAATATTTTCTTTTATCTTTATCATTTAAAAAAACATTGTATTTTTAGTTTCTATTTAATCAACTTCCTGTTCTTGTCAGATTATTTGGGGTTGGTGAGCAGGGTTGGACGGTATTTACCGCCTGATGGTTTTTACTGGTATTTACCATTGTTTTTACCATCTTTGGAAAAACATGTTTTTACCATGGTTTTTACCATCTATGAAAAAATTTCTTAGTTTGACTGTTTTTCATCTTTATGAAAATTTATCAACAAAATTTTCATTTTCCCATGGTTAAAACTTTTCTAGGCATTAAATACTATAATTCCATGTAAAATTTTTCACTGTCCAATTAGCGAGCGTGTCTGTTATTAGTGAGTAAAAAAATGCTATATGAAAATAGAGTTCTTAATGAAAGTAGAAACCCCACAAAATTTTCATCTGTGTTTTCCTTAAAGGTATTGTACATTTATCATCACTAAGCCTAAAAATTATAACTGTTATGAGAATGCACATTACAATAATTATTGTATTTATATTAATGGAGATCAGTTAACTAATTTTTATTTAAACTAAACGAAATCAAAAAATTAAAAGTATACATTTTCCACACTTAAAAATTCTAATCATTTTTTTAAAAAAACCAAACATTTAAAAATTTTAACACCCCATTCGTCTGTACAAATATTATGCATTTTACCAATCTATGTCCTTAGAGCCTCTTAGCATTCTATAAAAAAAAAAATACAAGTTTTAGAGCTTTCTGTACAACAGCGGTTTTCTGACCAAAGTTGCGTTTTTTCTCGATTCTTTGACGAAATGTGTGTGTTTTTCGTGATCTTTTGTAGAAATTTGTGGTTTTTGCGCAATTCTTTGACGAAATTTGATTTTTTTCTGTACCTTTTGACGAAATTCGCTTTTCACCAGCTTATTTTTTGAACAAATTTGCAATTTTTTGCTATCTAATGACAAACTTTGCGTTTTATCTAAAATCCTATGATGCAATTCATGTTTGTTCCATGATTATTTGATTAAATTCAGTTTTCCGCAAATTTGCATGTTTTCACTATATTTTGACGTAATTCGCATTTTCTGCGATCTTTTGAATAAATTTCTGTGTGTTGCATAATTTGACGAAATTTGAATCTCTTTTTTATGCTATCTCACGAAATTAGCTTTTTTCCAGCGATTTTCTGACCAAAGTTGTTTTTTTCTCGATTCTCTGACGAAATGTGGCTTTTTATGCGATCATTAGGAGAAATTTGTTCTCTTTACACAATTCTTTGACGAAATTTAATTTTTTTTCCACTATCATTTGATGAATTTTCCCCTTTTTTCGTGCGATTTTCTGACCAAATTTGCGTTGTTTCGCAATTTATTGACAAAATTTGCATTTTTCTACAATTTCATAATGCAGTTAACATTTATTCCATGATTATTTGATGAAATTCACAGGTTTTCACAATACTTTCTTAAAATTTGCATTTTTCACTGTACTTTGACATAATTCGCAATTTCTGCGATCTTTAGGAGAAATTTCCCTGTTTTACACAATTCTTTCATGAAATTTATTTATTTTTTTTTTTTTTTTTTCGCTACCATTTCACGAAATTCACTTTTTTCCAGCGATTATCTGAACGAAGTTGGGTTTTTCTCGATTCTCTGACGAAATGTCTCTTTTTACGTGATCTTTAGGAGAAATATGTGCTTTTTGTATAGTTCTTTCACGAAATTTAATTTTTTTTTTTCACTTCCTTTTGCGAGAGATTTTCTGACTAAATTTACGGTTTTTTTTTCTTTTTTCTTTTTCTTTTTTTTAGCCTCCGATGCTATTTCTTTCAGACAAGCTAAAAAATGTCGTGTCGTCAGCCCTGAATTTTGTTCTACTAAACCGATTTTGATAGTTATTTTTTTAAATGAAAGTCATTTATTTGTAGTTGTGCTTCTTTTAGCTATTTTTTAATTTATTTCCATTTTTATATTTTATTTTAAATTTTAAATCCTTTTTACGATATTTCTTGAATATGGTGGCAACTCAGTTTAGCTTTTCTCTCGATAATAAAAATTTATTTTCCTTTATCACTTTCCACGAGTCAGAAGCTTTATTTCATCAGTGAACATGTATGTCCTTGCATTTAAAAAAAGTCAATTTTTTTCGTAATATTTAACCACAATAAAATGATTGCGTATAATTATGCGCTAATTGAGGTAAAAAAAAATACATGTGGCACTCGGGGACTGCCGCGGTAAAGCTATTGCATAGCATTTTTTATCAACTTATGCAATTATAATTATTTATTTATTTTTTACTTATGCAGTTTTCTTTTCTCTTTGATTTGAATTCAAGTTACACTTTTTGAGCGTGATGACCGATAACAAACATTTTTTTCTTTTATTGAATAAATGAGAAGTTAATATCGTTTAAAATATTTTTATCATCTTACAGTACATGTAGGTTAATCAGGAATTTTTATCATTGAAACTATACGTTTATGGTAGCTGAAATAAAAACATAAGTTTGAGACTTGATATTCTCAAAATATCTAAAAAATACCACGTCAATGTTTGCCGAAGTCTACCAAAGGATACCGTGCCGAAGTCTGCCAAACTGAAGCGACGTTAACCGGAGTGTTAGGTTTTTTTCCCTCGTTACGGAATTTCTAGATTCTTTCACCGCGCTCAAAGCCCACGATAAAATCTATGCAATACCTTAATAAATTACCAAACAAAATTTGGCCGCGCGACGAAAATTAGATCGCGAGTTATAAGCATTTTAAATTTTCCGAACCTCACCGTGGGGGTCTCGTGTCACCAAAAATTAACACTCTCAAAATAAATTACCAAACAAAATTTGGCCGCGCTACGAAAATTAGACCGCGAGTTATAAGCATTTTAACTTCTTTGACCCTCACCGTGGGGGGGGGGGGGGTCTCCTGTCACCATAAATTAACACTGTCCCATAATAAATTACCAAACAAAATTTGGCCGCGCAACGAAAATTAGATTGCGAATTATAAGCATTTTAACTTTTTCGACACTCACCGTGGGAGGGGGTCTCCTGTCACTGAAAATTAACACTGTTTCATAATAAATTACTAAACAAAATTTAGCCGCACTACGAAAATTAGATCGCGAGATATAAGCATTTTAAATTTTTCGACCCTCAGCGTGGGGGGAGGGGTCTCCTTTTACTAAAAATTAACACTCTCTCATAATAAATTACCAAACAAAATTTGACCGCACTACGAAAATTAGATCGCGAGCTATAAGCATTTTAAATTTTTCGACCCTCACCATGGGGGATCTCCTGTCACCAAAAGTAACACTGTCTCATAATAAATTACCAAACAAAATTTGACCGCACTACGAAAATTAGATTGCGAGTTATAAGCATTTTTAATTTTTCGACTCTCATCGTGGGGGGAGGTTCTCCTATCACCAACAATTAACACTGTCTCATAATAAATTACCAAACAAAATTTGGCCACGATACGAAAAGTAGATCGAGAGTTATAAGCATTTTCAATTTTTCTTCCCTCACCGTGGGGGGTGTCTCCTGTCACCAAAAATTAACACTGTCCAATGATAAATCATTAAACAAAATTTGGCTGCGCTACGAAAATTAGGTCGCTAGTTATAAGCATTTTAACTTTTTCGACCCTCACCGTGGGGGGTCTCCTGTCACCAAAAATTAACACTGCCTCATAATAAATTACCAAACAAAATTTGGCCGCGCTACGAAAATTAGGCCGCGAGTTATAAGCATTTTAACTTTTTCGACCCTCACCGTGGGGGTCTCCTGTCGCCAAAAATTAACACTGTTTAATAATAAATTTCCAAACAAAATTTGGCCGCGCTACGAAAATTAGATCGCGAGTTATAAGCATTTTAAATTTTTCGATCCTCACCTTTGGGCGGGTCTCCAATCACCAAAAGCTACATTATCCTACCTTGTTTTATCTTAAGACGATTCTTTTCTATACACATTCTATCAGGAATTTTTATTATTGAAACTATAGATTTATAGTAACTGAAATAAGAAATATAAGTTTGAGACTTTATATCCTCTAAATATCTGAAAAATACCGCGTCAATGTCTGCCGAAGTCTACCGAAGAACACCATGCCGAAGTCTGCCGAGCTGAAACGACGTTAGCCGAGTGTTAGGTTTTTTTTCGTTACGGATGTGTTAGGATTTTCTTCGTTACGGAAATTTTGGATTCGGTCGCCGCGCTCAAAGCCCGCGATAAAAGCTATGCAATAGCTTAAAAACATATTTAGTGCGAAATATTAATAATAATGTAAATAAAATAACAGAAATTATGATAAAAATTAATGTCTAAAGAAAAATTTCAAATGAGGAAAATTATGTCATTCAGCAACCAGATAAATGGGAATTACAATATTATTACGGATGCCTTTTTCATATTACTAATAACAGTAACTTTTAAAAAACATTTGAAGAGAAAATGACGTCACTATTTAAAACATCGCATTTTTACTCATAACGAAATTACATTTCAATATTTCTTTTCATTATGGACACTGAGATTGAGATTTAACTTTCAGATGACTTCAATTAGTGAAAATAATGTCATAGTAAAAATGAAATCAGGTTTTTTTTTTTTTTTTTTTTTTTTTTTTTTTTTTTTTTAAATAAAACTATTTTTTTGTGCGTACATATAAAATAAAATTTCTGGATTTCGCCGGCACTCATATTACAATTTTAACTGAAGATGTGCGAATATTTGCATGCAAAATTGTAACTGGCAAACTTGAGATTAAGTTTCGAAATATATTTATTATATATTGATTCAATAAAGTAATTACTTTTGCTTTTTTAAAAAACCAAATTGATGGGGTCTTTTAAATATATCATTCGTCGAATTCGATGGGATGCCACTCGTTTTATTGTTAAAATGCATTTCCTTTTTCTCAGCGTCTATGAATAAGCGTTTAAACTAAATAAAAAATCCGTTTTTGATGAATCTAGTCAATGAAGACGTAGCACGTCAAATTGTAACTCTTTATTATTCGTCAATTCCAATGACTCAGAGAGAAATTGCTAATCAATTGGGTATTTCACGCCGTTCTGTTTTTTATTATATTGATAAACACAAGAAAAATGAAGTTAGTTCATTGCATTCTAAACGGGGTCGCCCTTCTAAAAGCGTTTCTTCGCGATTCTTTGACGAAATGTATGTTTTTTCAGTATCTTTGAGAAATTTGCGTTTTTTGCACAATTTTTTGACGAAATTTTTTTCACTCCTTTTTGACGAAAATCGCTTATTTCCAGCGATTTTCAGATCAAATTTGCGATTTTTTGCTATCTAATGACAAAATTTGCGTTATTTCTACAATCCTATTAAGCAATTCTTGTTTCTTCCATCATTATTTGATGAAATTCAGTTTTTTGAAATGAAATTAGCATTTTTTCACTATATTTTGACGTAATTCGCATTTTCTGCGACATTTTGAAAAAATTTCTGTGTTTTGCACAATTCTTTGACGAAATTTAAATTTTTTTTGCTACTATTTCACAAAATTCACTTTTCTCCAGCGATTTTTTGACCAAAGTTGCTTTTTTCTCGATTCTCTGAGGAAATGTGGCTTTTTATACGATTTTTAAGAGAGATTTGCTCTTTTTGCACAATTCTTTGATGAAATTTTATGTTTTTTTTACTACCTATTGATGAAATTCCTTTTTTTCGAGCGATTTTCTGACCAAATTAGCGTTGTTTCGTAATTTATTGACAAAATTTGCATTTTCCTACAATTTTATAATGCAGTTAACATTTATTCCACGATTATTTGATGGAATTCACAGGTTTTCGCGATACTTTCATGAAATGTGCATTTTTTCACTATATTTTGACATAATTTGCAATTGCTGCGATCTTTTGAGAAATTTCAGTGTTTTGCACAATTCTTTGACGAAATTTGAATCTTTTTTGCCACTACTTCCCGAAATTCGCTTTTTTCAGCGATTATCCAAACAAAGTCGGTGTTGTTATGATGTAACTCTAACAAAGTTATTGTTCAGTCATCAACTGATTTCTTCAATTTAATAACAGAACTCATGCCTTCTACTAAAATATTTCTGTTAAATCACGATGATATTTCTGCTAAGCTAATTAAAGATTGTTCATGGAAAAATGTTAAAAATATTCCAGGCATACAAAAAATGCATGCAATGTCTGCTTCAAACGGTAAAATTAACTTGTGGCATACAGATATAGATGATAAATCTGTACCAGATTTAACAACAACTTATTGAGAGAATACATTTATTGCGACTGCAAAAAATCTTCAAGTAGGTGAATGGTGTATATTTAAATATAATGACAGGGAGTATGCAGGCGAAGTCCTTTCTATGCAATCTGGAGGTGAAGAAATGAAAGTTTCTGTTATGATCCCCTCAGGAAAATATTAGAAATGGCCAGACACGCCAGATGTTTTGCGGTACACAAAAGCCCAAGTAGTAAAATAATAATGCCACCAACAATAGTAAAACAATTGTGGACACTTTACATTTTCTTTTTAACATGTTGACTGTAAATTTATATCTATTTAGGAGATAAACCATTCCTTCGAAATCATTTGATCAATTGCATTTCATACGGTCACACACGTAACACTTTCAAGTCACACACGTAACACAGGCATTTATTTTTTTTACTGTTATAATTTATGAATTTTTAAGTTGTTTGCATATGGAACATTTAGTTTATACATTTAAGTACACATAAAAAAAACCTGTATGTTTCACAAAAATTCACACGAAATCAGAAAATAAGATACAATGTTCATTTTTTTTTCCATTTTCTGAGTCACACACGTAACTACAATTTTGTTATTTTTTTTAAAAGAAATTATTACTCTAGAGTAAAGATGTTGCTAAAAAATGCTTCTATTTATGTCCTGTAATAAAAATAAAAAAAGTACATATATAACTTCATTTTCAAATGTGTCTCATTTTGCAAAAAAAACTTTCTAAATGTCACACACGTAACGGTGGAATCGCCCAAAAACTACCTAACCGAATCGTTTGAAATTTAACATACATAATAACATAATTTTGTCGAGTCATTTCAAATTTTATGAAAATCGGATGGATAGATCAATTACAGGGACATTCAAAAGGATTCCGTTACATTACGGTCAATAGGGAAAAAAGTTTCAAATGCATTTTAATCGTTTGAAATTTAAAACATATAATTATTGCGTAATTTTGTCGAGTCATTTCAAATGTTATGAAAATCGGATGCATAGATCAATTACAGGGACAATCAAAAGGATTCCGTTACATTACGGTCAACGGGGGAAAAGTTTCAAATGCATTTTAATGATGTTACACTCATTCGAACATAATGGAATTGGCATGAATCTGTGAAATATATACTAAAATATGCATTCTGTACAACCTGTGATGCAAAGAATTTTTATTATTAAATTACAGGGCCACACAAAAGTATTCCACTATATAATGCTATACGGGGAAACATGGTTTGGTACGTGTTTTAATTATATTCTACTATTTCACATTTTATGAATAAGATATACGTTGCTGAGGTGTAATAAAAATTACTTCCTGCATATTTACAGAAACGTAAAAATTTCGACTATTACAACCCTTGGCAAAAAGTTTCCGATCATTACATCAACACTACCATCTTTTGTAAGAAAAGATTATTTATTCTCACTGCATAAAAATGAAACGACTATTAGCGATAATACATTTGTGTTACATATAATGAACAACAATATGCAATAAAGAAAAATCATCATTCATCAATTTATAAACAAAAAAACTGTGATTGAAATTTAGGCACCAAAGAAAAAAATTATCCGATCATGTTTTGATTTGGAAAAAAATAACCGATCACTCTAATTATATATTTCGTAAATCCATCTTTATTTCGAATGACAGTCGAAATTGTTAGTGGACTAGACTCGTTAAGATTTTTACACTCATTGGGAGCAACTTCACCCCAGCATTCCCTTATAGCTTTACGTAAGTTCTATGGCATTTGTAATTCATCGAAAATCGATTTTTCTTTTTAATATATTTCACATATTTTTGATGGTATTAAGATCCGGACTATTAGGCGGTCACGTCATGGTTTGAATTGGTATATTTCCTACATTTTGTAGAATTTTCTTCATTGATTTGGTGCGTTGGGGAGCTAATTGTCATCTTGAAATAAGAAGTCATTTTGATTTCAGAACTATTCATCGATGCTGGGAATAAAAAAATCCACTAAAATGTCAATTTAAACTTCAAAGCTTACTGTACTTAACACAATGCACAACTTGCCGACGCCTTGTGATGTAATACAACTTCAAACTGCAAATGCAGATGAAAATTTATTCTTCGTATTGATACACTTATCAATGAACTTTTCACCAAACTCTCCTCCAAACAAAAGTTCCACAGTCATCACTTTTACCGCTAGATATGCGAAATTCATTGCTAAAAATAGCTTTATTTCATGTATCAAATGGCTAGTGCACATATTTTTTACACCATTGCAGGCGCTCTTTTTTATGCTTCTTTATCATGTAAGATTTTGTTTTAATTTTACAAGATTTAAATCTTGCTACATTTAGATGATTACGTACTGCGGTCACATGCCTTTACGTTATACTTAGACCATTCGGAATCAAGTTGTTTTGAGGTTGCTCGCCGCTTTCTTTTCGACATTTTCACAAGTTTTCTTTTCCTTCGTAGGTATTGACATTCGTGGTCGTCCACTTCGAGGTAAATTCTCCACGCTATAAGTCAACTGATATTTTTTCCAAATATCGCATTCTGTACTTTGAGCACAATTTCATAGATCAGCCACTTTCCATTGTGGATTTACTTCTTCTAATAATTAAATCATGCGGATTTTTAAATCGCGAGACAGGTTTTTCACACGAGTCATTTTCCAGCACTTCAGAGCTGCTTTTGATCTCGCAACTGGAAGATTTCTTCTTTTAAATAGGATTCATATATCATACGCATGCGCAGACACTCTAATCTATCTTCAATATGCAAATTTCAAACTTTTTTCCTCAGTGATCGATTATTATTTTCCAACTTCGGTCCTGATCGGATATTTTTTTCTCACGAGGAAACATTTTTGCCTGCATTATAATTATAAATTATATGATTGCAATATTGAATTAATTTTTTTATTTATATTTTAACACTCTTTCTTTTATTTGGCATATTGCAAAACGTTCCTATGCTCTTGAATCGCGAAGTATACGCTTCGAAATACAAAACTCATAAACTTGATAGCAGTGATCAGAAACTTTTTGCCAAGGGTTGTATACTGTATCCGGAGTATGCTCTACTATATCAGCAAGATCTGAATATTTTTAAAACTTCGTTATCGTACGAACGCTCCTCATTTGCTACGTTCACGTGCAATTTCCAACTTGTTTTATGTGCATTCGTAATTGTGTAAATACGTAGCACCTATTGCTGTCGCTCAGTCTGTCCGTCTGTCTGTCCGCATATAACAACGCAAAAACTACCCAACCGAATCGTTTGAAATTTAAAATACATAATTATTACATAATTTTGTCGAGTCATTTCAAATTTTATGAAAATCGAATGAATAGATCAATTACAGGGACAATCAAAAGCATTCCGTTACATTATGGTCAATGGGAAAAAAAAGTTTCAAATGCATTTTAATCATTTGAAATTTAAAACATATATTTATTACATTTTGTCGAATCATTTCAAATGTTATGAAAATCGGATGCATAGATCAATTACAGGCACTATCAAAAGTATTCCGTTACATTGCGGCCAATGGGGAAAAAGTTTCAAATGCATTTTAATCGTTTGAAATTTAAAACGTTTAATTATTATATTACATAATTTTGTCGAGTCATTTCAAATTTTATGAAAATCGGATGGATCGATCAATTACAGGGACAATCAAAAGGATTCCGTTACATTCCGGTGAATAAGGAAAAAAGTTTCAAATGCATTTTAATCGTTTGAAATTTAAAACGTATAATTATTACATAATTTTGTGGAGTCATTTCAAATGTTATGAAAATCGGATGCATAGATCAATTACAGGGACAATCAAAAGTATTCCGTTACATTACGATCAATGGGAAAAAAGTTTCAAATGCATTTTAATGGTGTTACACTCATTTGAACATTATAGAATTGACATGAATCTATGAAGTACGTACTAAAATATACATTTTGTACAATCTGTGATGCAAAGAATATTTACTATTAAATTACAGGGCCACAGAAATGCATTCCACTAAATAATGTTATACGTGGAAATATTGTTTGGGGCGTGCTTTAATTATATTAAACTACTTCATATTTTATGAATAAGATATACAATAATGAAGTATAATAAAAATTACTCCCTGCATATTTACAGGAACACAAAGATTTCGACCACTATACTGTATCCAAAGTACGCTCTACTATATCAGCAAGATCTGAATATTTTAAAACTTCGTTATCGTACGAACGCACCTCATTTGCTATGATTCACGTGCAATTTCCAACTTGTTTATTTATTATTTCCTTTTTAAAATAATTGAAAAGAGTTAAGGCCCCTGTCCTCGCTCGAGGAAACACTCACGAGCTATTGCTATTCCTATGGAAAAGCATTTTTCTAATAACTCTTTCACATTTTGACATTTTTGAATAATTTTTTTTGCATTGGATAGCTGAGGTGCATGCCGACAGCGCACCTTTCTTACTTTTTCGATTTTGGTTGCAGATATATTTTTTAAAAAGCACTTTCAGTTTTGAAACCGGTTTTGAAAATGAAACTAACTTTGTAAAAAATATCTGTAACCAAAATCGAAAAAGTAAAAAAGGTGCGCTGTCGGCATACACCTCAGCTATCCAATGCAAAAAAAATTATTCAAAAATGTCAAAATGCGAAAGAGTTATTAGAAAAATGCTTCCCCATAGGAATAGCATTAGCTCGTGAGCGTTTCCTCGAACGAGGGCAGGGGCCTTAAAATATATTCATGTAACTTGTATTGAAAACGAAGTTTTCGCCAAATTGGCATCTGAAAAAAAAAATCGCACCGATTTGGTGCGTATATGACATCTTTGCCGATAAATCAAGAACTAAAAATTGTTATGCTAAATTGGCGCATCGCCAAATATTGTACCCATGGCATTTTTTTGTATTTCATTAATTTCATTAAAGTATATTTAATAGTAATAATCCTTTCACTAATTCGATGAATAATAACATAATTTTAATTTGAAACTGAACGTTTAAAATTCATGAATTTTATTTATATTTAAGACAATAGAATAAAAAACAAAAACAAAAATAACGATATTTTGATGTTCTATAAGTGCAGCGAAGAACAAAATGTAAGTGAACCCAATTTACCACGACCTAGATGCTTTTCATTTGGGCGTTGCATTTTAAGGGAGACCCGTAAGAAAAAACCCAAAATTTTTATTATTGATTTTAAAGTAATGAATTTTGGTGTACTATTTAAGAATCTTTTTGTAAGAAATAATTAGCAAAAAAATTCACTTTTTATTAAAAAGTGTATTTTTTATGGGGATTTTTATATTTTTTGTCGAAAAATACACTTTTTAAAATTACTACTCCTCATTCAATTTTCAATATTTTGGTATTACTAAAATTTCTTAAATAGTGCTATAGTATATAGAAAAGAACTAAGGAGAGATATTTTAAATTTACTATTTTAATCGGCAAAAAAAAAAAAAAAAAAAAAAAAAAAAAAAAATACGCATGGTAAATTTCCTTAAATTCGTTATAATTTTCATGTTTACCAATTTATGTAAAATTTTCAGAAATAGTTAAAAAAAATATCTCTCCTTACTTTTGTTGCAAATTTTTTTAAGATTCTAAAAACATAAACGCATTGTTTCCAAATCATTTTACCACTGAGCCATAGTACTTTGAAGTTAGGCAAAATATAAAAAAAGTCATTTTCAGGAAAACACGTTTTAAATGGCCGCTATTCCTTTAAACTCTAAGGTGAGTACAATTGAAAAATCTCATTTTCTACCTGTTCCAAGTGTCCCCGAGTTCTGAAATTTTTCTTGGATATTCGCAAATATGTATTTTATCGTTTTCTGAGATAAAAAAAATTTTGAACTTTTGATGATTTTTGGCCGAAAATGGGGTACGGGTTTCCCTTAACAATTAACAAATACCCGCGATTTTTGTGCCGCATACCTTAACACAATATATATATATATATATATATATATATAGATAGATAGATAGATAGATAGGTACATTCTACGACTATTTGATGAGATTCAGTTTTTCGCGGCACTTCAATGAAATTTGCATTTTTTCTCTATACATTGACGTAATTTGCATTTTCTGAGATCTTTAGAAGAAATTTCCGAGTTTTGCATAATTCTTTGACGAAATTTAATTTTTTTTCTATTTCACGAAATTCGTTTTTTTTTTTTCAGCAATTTTCTGATCAAAGATGCGTTTTTGCGCAATCTTTTGAAGAAATGTGCGTTTTCTGCACAATTCCTTGATAAAATGTGAATATTTTTTACGACTGTTTTATAAAATTTGCTTTTTTATAATGATTTTCTGACAAAATTTTCGTTTTTCCGCAATGTATAGACAAAATTTGCTTCTTTTCTACACACCTGCAATGTAATTAACGTTTTTTCCACGATTATTTGATTAAATTCACAAATTTTCAAAATACTTTCATAAAATTTGTATTTTTTCACTATATTTTGACGTATTTCGCATTTTTCCACGATCTTTTGGAGAAATTTAAGTTTTATTTACAATCTGTAAAAAATATGAATTTTTTTTTCAGTACCTTTTGACGAAATTATTGTTTTCCAGCGATTTTCTGACCTAATTTGTGTTTTTTCGCAATCCATTGACAAAATTTGCT
The DNA here is from genome assembly GCA_964019185.1 of Maratus speculifer. NCBI lineage: Eukaryota > Metazoa > Arthropoda > Arachnida > Araneae > Salticidae > Maratus > Maratus speculifer. Next base: position 245,364,520 of record OZ025303.1, read on the forward strand.
TTTTTATAAAGGCCTCTTCAAAAGCACAGGAATACATATTTGGCTATATACAGTAACCTTATTTCCCTAAATGACAAAGTTTTTTCTTTAAGAATTCAAGGATCATTGGAAAGCTAATACTGTTTTATAATCTATGCGTAACGCATGATTTTTCTTGCTTGTTTATCTGTATCCTGACCAATCAATCTTCGTCAGTGTTTATTTCAGCCTTGGAAAGATTTTTGATTGATAGAATGTTATATCATATATAGATTGAAATAATCAAAATTTTAAAAGAAAAACACTAAAATCTTAACTTTTACTGTAAAAAATTATCTTGTTAGCTGCAATATTAAGCAAACAGAAAAATATTTAAGTTGTGGTACTCGTATAACACGTGAGAATGCAAAAGTCCTTTGAAAAGCGTCAGTACACTGTCCCTGTAAAACTTTTTTTCCATTCAGCCGGTAATGTCGGCAGGCAAACATGAATTCTTACCAAGTGTCTATACTAATAAAATCCGTGCGCCTCTGTCTGTCTGTCTGTCTGTCTGCTTGAAGCCGATTACAGTTCGCAACGCGGGCGAGTTGGAAGTCGCGAGAGGTGTCTTTCGATTGGAAATATTCCGGGGAAGTCATTTCGGGCATTTTCGAGACCGTGGGACCAAAATTAAAAAAGTTATGAATTAAAAACCCCTTGGGAATCGGAACGAAAAATGTCTCAAATCCCAAACGGCTCTCAAACGGAGCTCCGAGGCAGAACACTGCGCTACCTTGCGGTGAAGAACCTGAACTTTCCCCTTTGGCTAAAAGAAGAAACAGCCGAAAACCACTTTTTCTACCGGCGCTAATTGCGTTTTTATTTTTGCGCGTTTTTTCTTAAACCATCATGCAGACAGTTTTTAAAGTAGAAAAAAACTGATTACATATTCAGAATCTGCGTAAAAATCTGCTTCTGATGAACTAAAAAATACGGAAAAATGTCTTAAGGGCGCGTAGTGCCCACCGTGCAAAACCAAATATTTTTAACGGGACTATGGGCGCGAAGCGACCATAGTTCCGATCCACAATCTTTTTTTTTTTTTCAAGTGCACGTGGCCCACAGTGCGAAATCACATATTTTTAACGGGACCATGGCTCTTTAATTTACTTTTTTTTGTGCTTGAGGATTCGAACACCAAGACTTGCTTATTTAATGAATTTTTTTGCTTATTATATACTGCTTAATACCGAGGTTAGTTTGGGAAAGTGGCCCAGCTAGCGGGCGTAGCTCGCTAGTCTATACTAATAAAATCCGTGTGCCTCTGTGTGTCTGTCTGTCTGCTTGAAGCCGATTACAGTTCGCAACGCGGACGAGTTGGAAGTCGCGATAGGTGTCTTTCGATTCGAAAAATTCCGGGAAAGTCATTTCGGGCATTTTCGAGACAGTGGGACCAAAATTAAAAAAGTTATGAATTAAAAACCCCTCGGTAAACGAAATGCAAAACGTCTCATTTCCCAAAAAGAGCTCCCAAGCAGAAAGAGGGTAGTTCCGGAAGGCCGCCGCAAAGAAAATATACCGAAACTTTTTTTTTTTTTTTTTTTTTTTTTTTTTTGCGCGTTTTTTCTTAAACCATCATGCAGACAGTTTTTAAAGTAGAAAAAAACTGATTACATATTCAGAATCTGCGTAAAATTCTGTTTCTGATGAACCAAAAAATACGCCTTTAACCCTTTAAAAAAGGTGTTTAAAAGGGGTCGATTTAAAGAATTTCTTAAAAACGGCCGCACTTTGAAGGGGAAAATAATGGTCAGGTTTGGAAATTATTCAAAAATTCAAAAAATCTTCTTAAAGTCGGTATTTTTTCCTACAAATCAGTGTAATTAGTTTTCAAAAATTCTAATATTTACACTTTGAAAAAAATTCTTTTCTAAACGATGTTTTTTGTGTTTTTGTCATTGTTACTTCTATGGAGATGTTTTTTCTTAAACAATCCCAAAATCAGTTTTCGATTTAAAAAAAAATCCGTTTACATATTCGAAATCTGCGTACAACTCTGAATCCGATGGACTAAAAAATACAAAAAATACGAATATTAACCCTTTAAAAAAGAGTGCTTAAAATAGGTCGATTCTGCGGGGTTTTTTTTATTCGGCAAATTAAAAGCGGCCCGTCGGGTCGAATTTTAAAAATATCCAAAAATGGAAGAGACCTCCTTAAAGTCGGTACCTTCTTCTACAAATAGGTCTAATTAGTTTTTTTTTTTATATATATATATTTCCAAGACTTGCTTATTAAATGATTTTTTTTTTGCTTATTATATACTGCTTAATATCAAGGTTCGTTTGGAAAAAATGGCCCAGCTAGCGGGCGTAGCTCGCTAGTTTAATAATAAAAAAGTTGAAAAAAAAAAAACCTTTAAAAAAGTGAATGTTTTGCATGGATTTTGGGGAGTTTCATAAGTATTATAAAGGAAAATAAAAACTAAGAGCATTAAAGGAATATACATTCAGGCCCTGATTATGACTAATTGGGACCCTAGTCAAAGATAAATTAGGGGGCCCCTTTCGAATCGTTGTAACACTATTCAAATAGAACTGATGGTCACTCATATGTGTATGTATATTGCATAAAAAAATTTCTCATCTTGGATATAAATAGAACTCTTAGCTCCGTCTATTTTAAATTAAATACCTTAATTAATAAATGTACAATGTAACTCCCCCCCCCCCTTAATATTGAACAAAACTCTTTTATATAACTTTAGCAATTTGTTATATTACTTTTAGATGAATTTAATAACTTCAACATGTGGAAGAATAAGAATTGGGAAATGGAAGTAAATATTTTATAGTTTAATCTACGAATTTGGGGGCCCCTTAAGGTCCGGGGCCCATGGGCAAAGTCCCGATTTGCCCTGCAGTAATAAGGGCCTGTATACATTTTCTAACTCCTAAGGTTTCACATACACTGTAAAAAAAAAAAGGGTCGATCTACTAAAAAAACTTTAGTGATCCTTGTAATTACTGAAAAATTTTTAGTAATCTTAGCCGGTTACAAAAAAATCTGTAAGAATTACTAGAAAAAAGTTAGCAATGAATAGTTAACAGTTTTATATTTTTAATAGCTCTTACTAAAACTCTGTTGGTTTGACCTTGATAGCATAGTTGTTATAGTAACGGACTCCAGGCTAAAAGGTCCCGGGTTCGAAACTTGCCACAACCTAATACGCCCCAAATGTATCTAGTGTCTCGTTAATAAAGGGATTATGAAAATCCTGTCGGAGCGGGTAGGAATGTTTGGTGCTGCCATCTTTTGCGGTTTTGCCGAAAATTTTCCGCTTCAGAAGTCTGGATGCAGCTCGAAGGAAGCTCCTGCCTTTCGGGCGCACGTAATGGTTATTAAAAATAATTTTGGAGCTATTACTAAAATTTGCTTGGTGGCTCATACTAAAGTTTTTTAAGTTAGTTATACAAAAAATTCTTTTGTTCAGTTTACAAAAGAAATGCTTGTTTCACTTGCAAAAAAAAAAAGTTTGTAATGGTTACTAAAAAATTCTGTGGAATACAAATTTACTAAGAAATTTTTAGTAACCTCTTGATTTTTTTTTTACAGTGTAATATGTTTTGCACAGGAAGTTTAAGACATCCCAATTACTTTCAATCAGTGTATTCTCAGTGTATTTCTGCATTTTAGAGCTCTCAGTAAGATGCTGTATTAACACCAAACAGGTCTAATTTTTCTGATACATTTTCAGACTCATTTTTAAAAGTAGAAACATGAAACTTTCTAAGGTGATTTTTTTACTATTGTTTTATGAGTTAAAATTATGCGAATAAAAGTGCGTAAAAAGAAAAAAAAAACTTAAAATGTCTGCCTAAGTAACAGTTTTGAATTTCGCATTTTGACTATGGATTTAGCATTTGAGTAGATAGAAATTTGTGCAAAATATGAAAAGATGGCAGTCCAGCTCAACATGCATAACTTTAAAACATTTGAATTTTCAGAAACACGCTATGATGCATTTAGTATAGGAGAAAAGGATTTCTATCAACATATACGAAATCACTAGAGTTAAAAATGGTATTTTTTTTAGTAGAAAATATTAAGTAAGAACCATAATATGAGCTTTTTAACATGTTACACCATTTTTAAGCCACAACTTTAATCTTTTTTATTTTTTACTTTAAGCTTGGTACTTTATTTTTTACTTTTACTTTTGAAATATATATACAGTGAAACCTCCAAATAAGGGGTACCGTACCCGTGGGATCGGAATTTTTGTCCCTTAAATAGAGGTGTCCCTTATTTAGAGTTTCGACTGTTATTTTTAATCAATCGTTGAGAAGGATATGAAAATAACAAATCATTAAAGGTGGAGTTTAAATATACCTCAAAGTATGTATATTACGATAATCAGAAACAAAAAGATATAGAGAATTTATAAATTAAAACTTTCAATTGAGTAATAAATCATTAAATTATTTGTAGAATTATTGACTTTTATTTCATATGTAAAAGGTATTAAAGCATGTAAAAGAATTTTACTTGAAGTAATTAATCAAAAGTAATTGTTTTGCAAATTTGAATTTTTCACTACAAACCTTTCAAGCGTTCATTTGCCATACATATAAATTTTAATTCTTCATTATCAGCAATATTTAAAAAAAAAAAAAAAAAAAAAAGTAAATTTCGCTTATTTTAAGGCAAAAAAACCTCTAAACTAGCGGAAAATACTTTGACACATTTACAAATTCATTTTTTAATGATTGGTTGTGTTTATAACGGCCAATTATCTGCACGAAGGATATGTGCCCTCCTTGGGGTCTTTCAAAGGAAACCTAACACACAACCCACATTTACGCAAGGAAATCCACGGTTTGAAGAAAACTACTGAAAATTCCGAAGGATTAGACCGACGGGCACGATTGGGTATTTTTTAACGGAAAAGTATAAAACTGTAATGCTTGACTGTAGAAGCGATTTGGAATTGAACTGTGTTATCACTTTTTTGGTAAATAATTGCCTATTGAGTTATACACTATTTTGATCACGTGACAAATATTTTTTTTTCACCTTTTCTGAGTACTCATTCTTCTTTCGTGAGAAAATTCGGTTCAAAACTTCCACTTTGACAATATTTTCTGTAAAATCTATTGCGTTTGCCCCCCCCCCCCAAAAAAAAAAAAAAAAGTTTAATTACATAGTTTTTGAACAACAACGCCTACTAGTTTCAAACAATTCCTAAAAAAAAATAAATTCAAACTTACGTCATAAAAATTGCCATTTTGGATTTGTCTAAAAGCATTTGTAAAGATCTTTATTTTATAATTTTCTTTTATTTTCCACTTTCAGAATCATTCTGAAAATTTTCAGTATTACTTTCAATGGGGATAAACACACTGGTGTCCAAATATATATATATATATATATATATATATATATGGATAAATAAATGCTCATCAATTGTATCGTATGCCTCTGTATTCGCATGACTGTCTATTTGATAAATTCACAAAAATCTGCATTTTCATCACAGACTACTCCATTATCTGAAATGCGAAAGCCAGTCCCTTTGATCTGAATTCAACTGTCCCTTATTCAGAGGTAAATACATTATACATCCTATACCAAGGGACTGGGGCCGGAAGTTTTGTCCGTTAAATAGAGGTGTCCCTTATTCGGAGTGTCCCTTATTTGGAGGTTTCACTGTATATATATATATATATATATATATAAGGGGCGGATCCAGAGAATCGTTTTGGGAGGGGCGATTCCGAGATTTTCGTTTGACGAAATCCATGCTTTTTTCGCTATCGCTTGACGAAATTCGCTCTTTTTTCGGGATACTTTGACAAAATTAGCGCTTTTTTGCAGCCCTTTGACAAAAATCGCATTTTTTCAGCGATCCTATGTCGAAATACGTGCTTTTCAGAGATCCTACGTCAAAATTCGCGTTTTTTTCTCGACCCTTTGACGAAATTCGCGCTTTTTCCGTGATCATTTGACGAAATTCGTGCTTTTTCGCAATACTTTAACAAAATTAGCGTTTTTTCAGCAATCCTATGTCGAAGTTCGTGGGTTTTCAGCGATCCTATGTCGAAATTCGCACTTTTTCCGAGTTCCTTTGCCTTCCCATTTCGCAACCTTTTGAAAAAAGTAGCTCTCTTTCCGCGAACTTTTGACGAAGTTCGAGCTTTTTACACGACACATTGACAAAAATCGCGCCTTTTCAGCGATCCTATGCCGAAGTTCACGTTTTTTACGCGATCCTCTCTCAAAATTCGCATTTTTTCCGCGACCCTTTGACGAAATTCACCTTTGTCCGCTATGCTTTGACAAAATTAGCAGTTTTTTGCAAGCCTTTGAAAAAAGTAGCGCTCTTTCCTCGAACTTTTGACGAAATTCAAATTCTTTTTGCGCAACACTTTCACAAAAATCGCGCCTTTTCAGCGATCCTATGTCGAAGTTGTCAAATTTTTACGCGATCCACTGTCAAAATTCGTGTTTTTTCCGCGACCCTGTGATGAAATTCGCGCTTCTTCAGTGATCATTTGACGAAATTTGCGCTTTTTCACGATAATTTGACAAAATTAGTGCTTTTTCAGCAATTCTATATCAAAGTTTGCGTTTTTTACGCGAACTTCTGTCGAAATTCGCATTTTTTCTGCGACCCTATGATGAAATTCGCGCTTTTTCCGTAATAATTTCACGAAATTCGCGCGTTTTCGCGATACTTTGACAAAATTAGCGCTGTTTCAGCAATCCTATGTCGAAGTTCGTGCTATTTCAGAGATCCTATGCCAAAATTAGTCCTTTTCTGCTATACTTTTCCTACCTTTTTTCTAACCCTTTGACAAAATAAGCGCTTTTCCCCCGACCTTTTGACGAGATTTGCTCTTTTTCCGCGATACTTTGAATTAACGTTTTTTTTTTAAAACATTTGACAAAATTCGTGCTGTTCCTCGACCTTTTCACGAAATTCGAGCTTTTTCCGCGACACTTTGACAAAACTCGCGCTTTCAGCGATCTTGTGTCAAAATTCGCGTTTTTTAGCGATCCTTTGTCAAAATTGCTTATTTTTTTGCGCAACCTTCGGCAAAATTCGTGCTTTTTCCGCGACCTTGGGCGAAATTCGCGCTTTTTCCGCAACACTTTGACAAAATTAGCGCTTTTTAGCGACATTTTAATGAAATTCGCGTTTTTTCCGGAACAATAGAATGTCTCCGACGGAGTCGCAGAAATCCCTTCCGGAAAAAATCTGAATTCAACACTGGTTTGAGGGGGGCGATCGCCCCGATCGCCCTCCCCGTGGATCCGCGCCAGATATATATATATATATGTATATATAGTGTATAAAATGATACGCAGATACATAGACACATATCAATGTAATTTCAATACTTTTAAGAGTGCTTTAGTTTAAAATAAATTTTATCTAGTTAATGGTGTGTAATAAAGAGTAAACTACAGAGGTAAACTACAGAGCAGAACAATAGGTTCCCATTGTATAGTAGATATATCAACCGACAGATCAAATACAGAGCTGTACAAAAGTATTGGAATACATATTTGGCTTTTGACAGTAACCTGATTTCCCTAAGTAACGAAGTTTTGTTAAAGACTTTAGGAAGTGTTAGAATGTGTTTCATAATCTATGCTTAAGGTTGTTCTTATATCAAAAAGGGCAATTTTGTGACATATGCTTTAATTTATTTTTGTTCGGAAATGCATGAAAATAGCAGGTGTTATTATTCAGGTACTGTCAAATTGCACTCAGTTTTCTGTTTTTTAAAAAACTCAATACATCTTTCATAACAAGCCTTCAAAGTTGACGTTTTTGAGCACACTTCCCGACGAAAGCAGAAAAACCGGTCGAAAAACAAGAGAAAAACGGGTGATCACGTGATCAAAATAGCTTAGAACTGTATAAGTAATTTAACTATCATAAAATGAAAAAATAAGTTAGATTCGAAATCGCTTCCATTGACATGCATTCCAACTTTATATCTTTCTGTTTGAAAAATAATTTGTAAATCTGCCATCGTTTTGCGCTTGTTTGAGCGGAGCAGTTGAGAACATTCTTATCACATGATTTTTCTTATTCGTTTATCAGTATCATGACCATTCACTAATCAATCCCTCTTAGCGCTGATTTCAGTCTTGGAAAGACTTTTGAGCGATAATGTATAAAACTTCTGATAGGGGGGGGGGGGGGGGAATAAAAATTTCAGAAGAAAAACTAAAATCTTAACTTTTATTGTAAAAGATTAAATTGTTAGCTGCAATGCTAACCTAAGAGAAACAAAAAAAATATTTATGTTGTACTCATAACATGTGCGAATGCAAAAATTATTTGAAAAGCGGCAGTATTACTGTCCCTGTAAAACTATTTTTTCATTCAGCCGACAATGGCGGCAGGCAAACAGGGATACTGACCAAGTGTTTAATAATTAAAACAGATAAATAAAAAAATAAACTTTTAAAAAAGTAATTATTTTGCATGATTTTTCTGGGGGGTTTTATAAGAATCAGGGATCTGTCCGGTCTTAACGGCAGTTTTTGGTAGAAGCTGAAATTTCAAGGTAACAGACCTACTAAAAAAATAATTAATGTAGTGCAACTGGGATTTAAGAGCTATTATATCCTCAACATCTACTTTGAACTGGATAATATAAGTTTATGCTAATAAATATCAATTATGAATATTCGATTATATTTTAAGAAATCGACTTTTTTTTCTAATTTTATCGTTGTTGGCTGTATTTCTTTTCATTCAAAATATTCTTTTAAAGAAACCGACTAGCGGAGCGGGCGAAGGCTGCTAGTAGTACATCTATATAAACTGACAGATGAAATACGGATTTGTTCAAAAATATTGGAATGCATAATTCCAGTAATACCTCATTTTCCTAAATAACAAAGTCTTGTTAAAGACTTCAAAAAGTGTTGGAAAGTGTTTCCTAATCTATGCTTAATGTTTGACTTTTTTCTTTTTTCCTTTTTATCATTATCCTGCCCATGCAAGAATCAATCTCGCTCAGTGCTGATTTCAGTCTTGGAAAGACTTTTGAAAGTATATTATGCTTCATATAGGGAAATAATCGAAATTTTAAAAGAAAAAACTTTAATCTTAAATTTTATTGTAAAAGTTTAAATTGTTCGCTACAATGCTAAACGAATAGAAACAGAAAACAATATTAAAGTTGTGGTACTTGTAACCAGGACCCGATTGTGGCTGATTGGGGTCCTGGAAAACGATAAATTAGGGGGTGGGCTTTCGAATCATTTGCAACTTTAATCAAATAGAACTGTCACTCATATGTCTATGTGTAATGCATAAACATATTTTTGCACCTTGGATATAAATAGAAGACGATTCTTAGCTCCATCAATTCTAAATTAAATACCTTAATTACTAAAAGTATACTTTTTTTCCCTTTTTTTATTACAGTACAAAACTCTTTTATATAACTTTAGCAATTTGTTATATTACATGATTGAGTTTAATATGATGAACTCAATAACTTCACCACATGGAAGAAATGAAATTGGAAACAGTGAAAATAAATATTTTATAAATTAATGCTTGGATTCGGGGGCCCCTTAAGGTCTGGGACCCATGGGCGAAGTCCCGATTTGCCCGTGCGGTAGTAAGGGCCTGCTCGTAACACATGCGAATGCAAAAATCATTTGAAATCAGCAGTACCACCAAAGAACTTAGTGGGAGATCTAAGATCTTTGGTACCACTGTCTCTGTAAAAGTCTTTTCCCATTCATCCGACAGTGTCGGCAGACAAACAGGGATTCTTACCAAGTGTTTGTTAATAAAAAAAAAAAGTAAAAAAAAAAAAACTTTAAAAAAAGTTAATGTTTTGCATCAATTTGGGGGCGGCGGGGGGGGGGGGTTATAAGCATTATAAAGGAAAATAAAAAAAGAACATTGCCCAGTTAAACTGGTGGCATTGAGCACACAGGCTACGCATAATTGTACATTAGTCTTATATTTTCAATAGTTAATTCCATTCAAAACACAAATTAAGGAGAGGAAACGGCTCCCCAGATTTTTCCTTTTTATACTTAATCATGGTACCCCCTAAACTAATCAGGGACATGCTTTATCATATAAAAAATCTATATCCAAAATTCAGAGCAAATCGGAAAATTCTTAATAAAAATCCATTTATATAATTTAAGAGGATTTATCCCCCCTTTTTATACTTAACCATTAAACTTCTAAAACTATTCAGAGATTCGCCTTATCAGGAAGAGCCTGCATCCATTATTTGAAGCAAATAGGACAATTTTGCATAAAAACCCATTTATAAAATTTAAGGGGGGAGGGGGTAATCGCAAGTACTCTTTAAACAAGAACTTAACAAAAGAACCCCATAGCTAATTAGGGAAGCATCTTATCACTATTAATCTGTATGCAAAAATCGAAGCAAATCAGATAACTCTGCAAGGAAAAACATTTAAATAAATTAAGACAGTAATCCCAACGATCCCCCATTTATACTTATCCAATGGATACCCAAAACCAATCAGGCAAGCGCCTTATCAGAATGAACCGATATCTGAAATTTGAAGGAAACCGGTAAATTTTGCGGGAAAACAGCATTAACATTAATTAAGGGGGGAGGGGGGTTACTTCCCATTCACCCCTATTAGGCTTATCCAATGACTCTCAAAACAAATGATGGCAGTGCTCTCATCAGAATGATACTATGTCTAAAATTTGAATGAAATCTGATAAATTCAGCATGAAAACCACAAACAAGGGGAGGGGCATCAGCCCCCTAACCCTTTCTTTATACTTATCCAATGAAAACCTAATACTAATCATGGAGGCGCCTCATCAGAATGATCCTATAGTTAAATTTTGAACGAAAACTGATAATCTGCATGAAAAACCCATTTTTAGAAATTAAGGGGAGAAACATGAGTCCCCCCCCGTTTCCCCCCTTATACATATCGAATGAACTCCAAAAACTAATCAGGAAAGCGCCTTATCAGAATATACCTATATACAAAATTTCAAGTGAATCGTATATTTTTATCATGATTTATCGCGTTACGCACGAACGAACGAACATAGGTATATATAGGTATGGATTGTTAATATAATCTTTGGAATAATCTTCTACCATATTACATTATTTGATAAATAGTAATTTCTATAAAATTTCTTAATTTTATTGATTATTAAGAAATAGTTTATAAAAATAAATTGGGGTAAGTTGAAAATGCTCTTATATAGTTTTAAATTTGCTGTTTATTTCAGTTTTATTTACTATTAAATACCTTTTAGTAGATAGTTTTCAATGTTCTGTTTAAAAAAAAAATGCTGCATAACAATGTAATTATATAAAACAAAGACAAAAACCTGCTTAAAATGATTTATTTTCTCCTGTCGCATACGATTTCATCTTTGCAGGTTTCATTGTATAATAGATGCGTTACCTGTTAATAAGAAGAGAAACCTGTTTAAAGCGGATTTTCCCCCGTTTCTTGCGATTCCTTTTTAGGAACTTTTACTGTATCTCAGCCGCCTCCGAAATAAGTCTATATGCACCCAGTGGTTCAGCCAAGGTGGAGGGGGGGGGGGGTTAAAACCCCTCCCAGAGCTAATAAAGATCGCTGTAATTGCCGCTCATATAAATCAAAAGCAAATTTAATATCTAAACTTTTGGCGTATTTTAGAATCTGTCGCTTAGTTGAATCAGATTCCGTTTAACAAAGTGTTTCAATTAAATGTCAAAAATTCTACTTAAAACTTTGAAAGTGCATCTTATAGGCATTAGTTAAGTGAAAATTGATTATTTGAACTAAGTCACTTTTTCAAGACGTCTTATGCTAAAAGCTAAAAGAATGGTGATTTATTGTTCAATTCGAATCCGGGTATTTTTAGAGAACTTTAACATTAATAAGTATATTTTAAGGAAATTTTCAACAAATTTACATTACTTAAGAGGCCGCTTCACTCAAATGAAAAGGCCCGTTCGCTAATGCTAATCCTATGGAAGAAATTTATAAAGAGATATCGGTTGCATTTTAATATTTTTAAATGATTCTTTTTGCATTAGATAGCTGAAATCGATCTGTATACATGGCGTGTTTTACTTTTTTTATTTTGTTTACAGATTTCTTTTATCAGGATGTTTTCATTTTCAGAACCGGTTTGGAAAGTGAAAGTGTTCTCATAAAAAATATCTGCAGCCAAAATCGAAAAAGTAAAAAACGGCCTGCATGGAGATCGATCTCAGCTATCAAATGCAAAAAGAATCATTTAAAAATATTGAAATGCAACCGAGATATCTTTATAAATTTCTTCCATAGGATTAGAATTAGCGAACGGGTCTTTTCAAGAGTGAAGTAGCCCCTTAATGCCAAATTCGATGTCATGTAATGTCATGTATGTTGTTGAAAACAGCTGAAATATCGCTTTTAGTGGTTGACACGTAGGTTTACTATTATAAATGCTGTTTAAATGAAACATGTCCAATGTGACTGTGGAAAGAATGATTAAATTGATACACAATGATTTGATACATTAAAAATACTGATTCTATTAACCGGTGATTCAAATAACCGTCAAACACCTTTATCCCCCCCCCCTCCCCCTTAGAACCGAGTTCTGGCTACGCTACTGGAACTGAGTTTTCCAGATACCAAATTTTATCTTGAAATTTTTAAAGTAGTATAATAAAATGCTTGTTTTGAATTTTAATGTTGATATTGGTTTCGCCGCAAAATTTATATTTTTAAAAATTTTCATGACCCTTTTAACCCCCTTGCATTGAACTTGGTCACTTGTTCTCCAAAATGTTCGAAAAACTAGTTTTAAAGCAATTTCGGACATTCCCTGGATTTCTGAAAAAATGCCAATAAAATATTGGAAGCGCATGAAAGGGAGATGAATTTAATAATCGGATATTTCATTTTCTCAAATCCTTGGAGCTTGTTTTTTAATCTTTGTGCATAACAGTCACAAAATCAAAAACTTACTTTTACAATAAGCATCTGGAAGTAATGTAAAGGGAGTAACGTATAGAAAATTTTTTTAAGTGTCTTAAAAGAGAAAAAAAAAGTTTCCAGAAGATTTATTTATTTTTACTATGACATATTTTTTCCAAATTTTTTTAGTAGTTTAAGCGATGCACTTTTGAAGCAAAGATTAATTTAATATGCATATATTTAACATAGATTCTCTTTAAGAAGAGAAAAAAATTAATCAGCTAAACCCTCTTAAATACTATACATCTTGAAAAATTAATCATTGTAATTCTCATAAGTAAATTAGATGTTTGTTGGATTTATATCTTCAGCAAGTTGTCTTAATTCAGTGCATCTATACATTTATTAATAGTTTAAATTAATGCTTTTAAATAACAAACAGAAAATGGCAATCATGTGCACAATCATGCTTCATTTTATTCTATAAATAATTATTAAAATATGTCTCAATTATACGGGTTAAAAAAATTTTCTTCCTTTTTTCTCATTTCCCATTTTCATGCCTGAAAAAACGCTATTCTAATTTCCCGTTCAGCAAAGCCACCCTCACGTTTGTTTTGTTGTGTTGCGGTCAAGGGATTTTTTTCCAGGAAGAAGGGGTTTGCTTTATGAATGGGGGATTCTTCCCAAGAGGTTTGCAGCAAGACCTTCGAATGTAGTAAGAAGGTCGCGATTTTCTGCTGCGGACGTAACCATTTCTGTTTTTCAAGGGTATGTAGCCCTTACTTTGAGTGGCTTTCAGAATCAAGCAGGAAAAGAAGGAAGAAATATTTTTTACTGCGTGTGAATCACCTACAGGAAAAAGTGGCGGACTTATTTACCTACAGGACAGAGGTAAGAGATGAATTTTACTAAGCATGGCCCTTGGCAAAGATTTATTATTTCATTTTCAGTATATGTATTTATTCATCTTTTATGTATATGATTGTACTTTGTGCTCCCCCCCCTTTTTTTTAGCGTTTGTAATTATGTAAATACGTAGCATCTAACGTTGTTGTTATGTTCATTCGTCTGTCTGTCCACACATAAAGAGAGCAAAAACTACACAACCGAATCATTTGAAATTTAAAATATATAATTGTTGCATAATTTTGTCGAGTCATTTTAAACTTTATGAAAATTGCATGCATAGTTTAATGACAGGGACAATCAAAATTATTCCGTCATATGACGGCATATGGGAAAAAGTAGTTTCAAGTACATTTTTAAGGTGTTACGCTCTTTCGAACACAATAAAATTGATATGCTTTTATGAAGTATATACTATAATATACATTCTGTACAATCTGTGTTGCAAAATATATTTGTTATTAATTTACAGGGTTACACAAATGTATTCCATTACATAATGGTATATAGGGAGAAACATTGTTTGGGGCGCGTTTTTATATTAAATTATTTCACATTTTATGAAATTGATAGATGTTACTGAGGTTTACTATAAGTTACTTCCTGTTTAATAGGAAGCAGATAGTGTTTACAGGGATACACAAAAGATTTCGCCTATTCTACTGTATCCGAAGTACTGTATACTATTATACCAAGATCTGAATATTTTTAAAACTTTTTTACAGTACGAACGCACCTCATTTGCTACGCTTGATGTATAATTTCAACTTTTTTTTTTAGCCTTTAACTTATGTGATAGTAATTGTAACGTAACTAGTGTGAAACGGTCTGTGAGACCGCAAGCTCGAAAGATGAATAAAAGCCATGATTAACTTATAGGATGGTATTTTGTACTAAACTTTTTGTACAAGACTTATATTCAACATTCACCTATTAAAAAGTCTGGTGATAGTGCTAAAGTTCCAAATGAAACAGAATTTCGGTAGTGTTTGTAGTTAAACTGAAAATTTCAAGTTAAACTATAAAAAAGGAAAAAAAGCAGTGCTCTGTGAGACCAGTAACATTAGTTAAAGGCTAAACCTGAATTATATATTTAATCCTACTAATTGTTTATTTTACTATTTCTTAAAGCTTATTTATACATTTACGTTGCTCCTTCCCATGCTTTGAATGTTTTGCAATGTTTTGCACTTTACAGTTTAATTAACAACGTCTGCACTGTATTCGTATTATTTTGGTTAAATTAAGCAGCTGTATAATTGGACTGCACTGTAAACACCTGTTTCGTGTGGGGAAAAAAAGTTATTCGGTATTCGAATCGCAGTTTTTTTTTTTTTTTTTTTAAATTATTTTAATATTCATGACTTTGTATATCTATCCTATAGTATAAAAAGTATTGATTAGTTTTTTAAGATGGAATTTTGTTTATTAATTGATTAAATATGTAAAAGGTTCAGGTTGCGGGTGGAAAATTTTTGTGAAAAGACATTTTTTGAAACAAAATTTTATGTAAGATCCAATTTTTGGATGGGAAATTTTGGGAAGGAGCCTTTTAAGAATCTAAATTTTCCTTAAATACACACTTCTTAGTTTTGCTTAAATGTTTTGCACTGATGTCCCAGGAGCCGTTCAAGTATAATGTCCGTTAGCATATTTTTAATTATTTTTTACTCATCGCTCACCTTTCTATGGAAAAATATGAAAATTCCACCCTAGGATCCCCCCCCCCCCTCCAACCTTTTGCTTAGGTAAGATTTCATGAAAAAAATATTCTTAAAAATTTAATTAGTGATTTAATTTATTTTTAGCATATTTTATTTAGCTTATAGTTTATGTAAGCATATTTTTAATTATTTTTTACTCATCCCTCACCTTTGTATGATGTAAAGATGAAAATGCTAGAATCCCCTCCTCCAACCTTTTACTTGCGTAAGATTTTACGAAAAGAATATATTCATAAAAAATTAATTAGTGGTAAATTACGTTATTAATTTAGCAAATTTACATAAATAGACATATAGTTTTCATGGTATCGAAGGAAAACAAAATCCGTTTAATATATAATTATTTTTTGCAATGAACAATTCGTAGATTACAAAATAGTTTTTAATATATTCAGGGATGAGATTATTCAAACTTTAGTCTGAATTTCAGACTTTCCTTCAATTTTTAAAGAAATTTCACTAATTAAATTTTTGGGGAAATTTTACATCTTTTCCCTTAGTTTTTTGTTTTTGTACTTTGATATAATAGTCCATTTTTTTCTGAATTATTTTTATGTTTTCCGTAGTATTACTAATTTGTCTTTTAAATAATACTTTAAAAATTTTTATTTTTTACTATTTTTTCCTTAAATATTCATTTTTAGTGGTTGGCTTGCTGCACCTTAAACAATCAATTATGATCAATTTAATTCCTTAAAAACCTTAAAAGAGTAGGAACTTTGTTCTGTCATATACTTAATGTGGTTGTAATTATTTTAATTTGCTGTTTCAAGAAAAGTATCTACTGTATTTAAAACTACAATTAAAAAATATTCATGTCAGTGATTTTTTTAATGTTCTGTATTTTGGTAAAATAATCTTTTCACTGCAGTAAATAAATAATTTCTGCCTAATTCTTTCTAACAGTTTCGTTTTAATTTGCTTAAAGCTAATTTGCATGTAATATATAAATTTTAATAGCAATTATAATTATTCCGCTTGAAATTCATAAGTATTATTGCTCATGTCGTTTGCATAGATTTCAGATTTTTTACTTTTTTGTCAATCTCATCCCTGTATATCATTATTTATCGTATTGAACAAAAACAAAACAAAACAAAAACTTTAAAAAAAAATAAAACTCAACTTGTTTATGCGTATAACTAAACATTTTAACAAGAATCATGGAAATATTATTATATTTGACGTTCCCATTTCTAGTCTGGTGTTCAATACCTTGAATCATTTTTTTACTTTATTGCATTTTTTCATTTTATTACGTTTTAAAGAAAATGGTGGGCTGGAATGTTTTTAGTCCTTGTTTACTCCATATCCTTTTTCTCAAGTCGTACATCTTCACAACGTTTATAGAAATCATGCTCTTTTGCTTTTTAATGTTAAACTACAGTTTCGTCTGTGTCTAATGCGTACGTAAGAATTCTCGTTATCCCCCCTCCCCCCTACTGCTTAGGTAATATTTGAATAACCCGACTTAAAATTGCTCAGAAGTACGTAAATGTTTTTACTATTTGATAATTTCTTCCGGCTAATTTTTTTTAACTATATTTTATCTATTTATTTTTCACTTTTTCATTTTTAAAATTATTTTTTTGTCCAATTAACTAACATAAGCTTTCTTTTATTATCCGCTCTGCTTATCGCATTATTTTATGGTAATATAGTTAGTACTAGCTGACCCGCCCGGCGTTGCCCGGGTCCGTATTAACAATATTAAACGAACTTGAAATTTGTATGATTTTATCAATAACTGGAAGCATGCAGAAATGCATTGTCTGAAATACGTTGCAGCTGACTTTGTGAAAAATCGGTTTTAAAAACAACAACTAATATTAAGCTCTAAAAATACTTAAAATGAGCAATGAGAAACACGGGAGGGAACATGTATCCAACGATTGCGTTAGTTTCGTGTTAAAGTGTTGATATTTACCCGTAAAAATCACTGTTAAATCACGTAACTAATTATTTTTTTCACATAGAAATCCCAAGTGAAATATTTTGAATTTCAAACTAATTATATCATTCTTAAATCCGACTATACCTTGAATGAATCGATACGCGATGATAAAAGATTGGTATATAGTATTATAATTTCAGAGCCATTTAACAAAAGTGTATATTTTTAATCAAAGCATGCGTAATGTTGACTCTGTGGACAAATTCCTAACCGTAAACTTTTGTACCATAACCATAATCTGTCTGTAACCTAACTGCGACTTAACATTACCCTACCGTAACTTAAATATAACATAAATGTAACCTAGCCGTCACTTTGAAATATCAATATAGAAGCATCATTTAAGATTTTGCTTGAAAAGTTAGCATTCTTTCGTTAATGTCTTAAAATCGTCTGCACTCTGAAATCTAGATTTTAGACTAATATTTGTTATTTAAGTTTTCGCGCATGATTTTAAAAGAATGTTTTCATAAATATATTTTATATATTGATATAGAGTTATTAATATGTTGTTA
The DNA here is from genome assembly GCA_964019185.1 of Maratus speculifer. NCBI lineage: Eukaryota > Metazoa > Arthropoda > Arachnida > Araneae > Salticidae > Maratus > Maratus speculifer. Next base: position 245,382,537 of record OZ025303.1, read on the forward strand.
TATTAAAACCATATTTTCATCTACGTTATAAAGTATTAAAAAGTTCTGAAAAAAAAAGAAACCTTTTAGTAATACAATTTTTAGTTCAAATCAAATGTTTTCAATATTTTATTTTATTTTATTTTGACATTTAATTATTTCGAATTTATCAATTTCAATTATTTTAAAAGCAAACATTTTTTTAAAAATAAATAATATAATAGAAAAAAGACCATTTTAAAAAATTACTATTTCTTCATAAAATACGCTTCGGCTGTAATTCATTTCTTTCAATTCGTCTTATTAATACAAAATCACTTCCACATGCTTTTGTTTGGGACATTAAAATTTGAGCGATAAATGATTTAATATTGCAACCCTTTTTTCGGTTCACTTCACCACCACCTATCTTTTTCCTCCATGGTTTACAAACGCTGTGATAAAAAATCATCATTTAAACTGACAGTTTGCCAGTCTATGAATTTTAAAGGTCTATTCCCAGCTTTTTTAATTATTTATGCGAAAATTTTATGCAACCAACCAACCATAACTGAATGAAGAGAAAAAAAGAAGAAAAAAGGCGATTTTTTTATGAGAGTGATCTTTGGAATTTAATTAATTACTCAGTTAATAAATAGAATTTCGAAATTCTGAAGCTCAGGTGCATCAGGAGAGATATTGGGCTACTCTCATAAAAATTTTGAGCTTCGTACGTCCCATAGATTTTGCTAGCCATCGCAGACACACACACACACACACACACAAGCAGACAGAGCGATTTGTTATTTTATTAGTATAGATATCTTTTGTCTATTTCATTCCAAACCCAGGCTGTAGGTTATTAATTACTGTTATCAATGCTTCTTGCCTTAATTATTTCTCCCAGGTGCTTACCCATCTCCCCAAAATATTTTTTGGCGGGAGGAGGGGGGGGGGGGTTGGAGGAGTACAATTTGATAAAGGTTGAAACTAGCCTTTTTGGTGCCCCCTCTACATGCACAGTGAAAGTTATCGATAGCAGGAACCCTATAAAAAAAGAAGACTGTAATGAGTATTAAATTTTAATTAAAATGCTAGTAAGAAATATGGATACAATGCTCCCGCAGTGTTAAGATTAGTTTCAGTGTTAAGAGCTTAGGTTAGTGAATTCGTTGTTGTATTAGATGGGTTACGACTCGTAATTATTAAACAACCTACGTAGTAGAAGTAAACAGCTTCTATTCCTGTAATAAAACATGTTTTCCAGTCAGCTAACTTCGCTGGCAGATAAACAGTGATTACTCTCATGTGGAAAAGAATAAAGAAAACCTTTTAGAAAAATTGCTATTTGAAGGATTTTGGGTCTCCAGAACTTTGTAATTTTTCCTGTGCGCAAATTTTCAAGTATTTGATAATATTATTTTTTTTTTTTTTTCTAAAATTTATAAATCGTAACTTTTTGTTCCAAACTGCAAATTCATTTTTGAAATGTATTCATCATATATCATTTACCTTTTTTTGTTGTAATTTATAATTATCATTCATAATTCTGATAATTGTACATTTTTATGACAAATTAAAACCATTATACATTTTATAGTTGATTTTACATTTTATTCATTTGATTGATTGAAAAAGCATTTTAAAGCCTTCTCATATGGGAAAAAAAAAATCAGGAAAACCTTTTTTAAAAAATTGCTATTTTGAAGGATTTTGGCTCTCTAGAACTTTGTGAGTTTTTCTGTGTGCTAATTTTCAATTTTCCTTCAAGAATCTGATAAAATTATTTTTTTTTCTAAAATTAATAAATTGTAACTTTATGTTCCGAACAACAAATTCATTTTTGAAATGTAATCATCATATATGGTTTATTTTTTTATTAATAATTATCATTCATAATTCTCATAATTGTAAATTTTTATGACCAATTAAAACCATTATACATTTTATAGTTGATTTTACATTTTATGTCGCTTGATTGGTTGAAAAGCATTTTGAAGCCTTCTCATGTGGGAAAAAAACAAACAAAAAAAAATCAAGAAAACCTTTTTAAAAAATTGCTATTTTGAAGGATTTTAGCTCTCTAGAACTTTGTGATTTTTTTTCTGTGCGCAAATTTTCAATTTTCCTTCAAGTATTTCATAAAATTAATTTTTTTTTCTAAAATTAATAAATTGTAACTATGTTCCAAACAGCAAATTCATTTTCGAAATGTATTCATCATGTATCATTTACTTTTTTTTTTTATTAATAATTATCATTCATAATTCTCATAATTGCACATTTTTATGACAAATTAAAACCATTATATATTTTATAGTTTATTTTACATTTTATGTCACTTGATTGCTTAAAAAACATTTTGAAGCCTTCTCATGTGAAAAAAAACAGGAAAACCTTTAAAAAAAAATTGCTATTTTGAAGAATTTTGGCTCTCTAGAACTTTGATTTTTCCTGTGCGCAAATTTTCAATTTTCCTTCAAAAATTTTATAACATTATTTTTTTTCTAAAATTTAATAAATTGTAATTTTATGTTCCAAACTGCAAATTCATTTTTGAAATATATTCATCTTGTATCACTTATTCTTTTTTTTATTAATTATTATCATTCATAATTCTCATAACTGTATTATATTTTTATGACATAAAACCATTATACATTTTATGCGACTTGATTGGTTGAAAAGCATTTTGAAGTCTTAATTAAACAGGGTTCGTACTCATCAGGGGAATATGGAATTCTTGGGAAAATCAGGAAATAAAATTTAATTAGTAAAAAATCAGGGGATAATACAAGAAATTCCCCAAACCTGGGAAAACCTGCCAACAGGGTTGGCAAGTTTTTGACGCATGACGGTTTTTACCGGATTTTACCATGGTTTTTACCGTCATGTCAAAAACCTCTTTGTCAAAAATGTCGAAACTGTCAAAAACCTACATTTTTTAATTTGTTTTTGCATTATAATTATTATTAATTTTCATCTTATTTTTAGTATTAAGTTGTTTTACATGAAATATTCAACATCAAAAAGACTTTAAAGTGTGTTTATCCATCTAAGAAAAATAAAAAATAATTGCATTAGAATACTAGTATGTAATGTACTTGTACTCTGTTAAAAGATCTAAAAAATAATCTAAAGCTATTTGGCATAGTCTAAAAGAAATTAGACTTCTTGAAGAAATTTTAAAACCCATAAGTTATTTCTTTCTATTCACTTTTAATTGTTTAACTATCACCTAAATAATTTAAAAAAAAAAATTACATAAATAGGACATAAAAAGGACATAAATAGTTTGACTTTAAAATAGCTTTAATAAATTTTCATTTAAAAAATATTTCATGACTATTCGGTAAAAATTTACATTTAAAAATATAAGAGCTGGAATGGTCTGCAAGATTCATATAAGTTATAGTTAACAAATAAAAACTATGGTATATAAATGTATAAATTATTATTTTATTCCAATTTTTCTTAAATATTGTTAGGTTCTGTTAAATTTTAAGGCTAAGAGCTTTCACTTTTTATCAGATCTTACAGTTTAAAATTTTATTAATTTAAAAAATAAGATTCTGCTTATTGAAGTGAAAATAATAATCACCATTTAATTGCATTTATGAAATGCATAATATAAGCATTTTTTAAATATTATCTAAGAATATTCAAATTTATTCAATGACCAGTCCATGCTTGGCATCTGTTGTCATACTATATAACAGCATTCTTGCATCTCTAAAATGATTTTAATGTATTTCATTAAAAATGTAAATTGAGTGTTTTTAATAATTATAATAACCTATTATTATCATTTAATATTAGTGTTCATTGCAGTTAGTAGAATCTATAATAAAGGAAACTATGCAAAATGTTTTTTTTTCTTAAACTCAGTATTTTTAATTTTTTGTTATTTAAGAAATGTTTTTCTTTTTAAATAAATTTAACAAATGTAGTTGTGAATAATAATAATAACAAGATAAACAAGGCAAAATCAATTTAGAAATGCATTGTATGCACTATAAATTAGAGGAAAATTGAAAACGGTAGGTTTTTGACGGAATAGACCGGTAAAAACACGGTTTTTACCACTGTCATGTCAAAAACCAGTTTTTGACGTCAAAAACCCAACCCTGCCTGCCAATATATTGCCTACTCTGGGAAATTGAGAGCAATTGTTGCTGTTCGCGTGGTTTATGATACTGCATCTGTCAACTTTAATTCATTCACTAGGCACACCTCCTAACATCAATAGTCCAAGAAAAAAAAAAGGATATTTTTTAATGATACTGGTAGCCAAGAGATTTATAAAATCATAAAGTAGAAATTAAATTCTTTCAGAAAAGTTTAAATGAATAAAGATACTTAACAAAATATTAGCTTTAAAGTTCTGATTCTGCATTGGTATTAGTATAGTAGTTTAATAATATTTTTATTTTTAAAATTAATATCAACTTATCTAAAAGCAAAGCATAATTTTGATTGTCATTGATTTATGTATTTTTTTAATCAATTGCTTTCTTTAAATTGTGATTGACAGTAAGTAAATTATTTCTCAAATATTCTGAAACATACGTTTTCATCTTCGTATCCCTTAATTCAAAACCCTGATAAAACTCAGAAGGGTTTTTTTTTTTCTGAAAAAACCGGACATGTAATAACTCTGTGTACACATTGCATAGCATGAAGAAAAAGTAAAAATACTATAATAAAATTATTCAGTAAGTTATATAAAAGTAAATCCATTTTGCAAAGACTCAAAAGAATTAAGTGTATATTTTTACGATTAATTTCTTCTATCTATGTTGATACATTTATTTTTTTTATTGACTAAAATTGTTACAAAGTTTTATTCACAAAACATATATATTTCTATACATATTTTGTCTTATTTATTCATGTGTTTACATATGCCCCAGGTATGTTCACAACTACCCTTACTGGGGCACATGTGAAGGAACTTAGGTAATTTTTAGAAAGATGACATAATTTAGAAATTCTTCATAAATGCATTAAAAAGTTTTGCCAAAAGAACAAGCTGTGTAATTATTCATGTAAATCATTTATTTGCTTCAATATAACTCATAACAAATTTGAGAAATGTAAAAATTGCTCACATGTGCCCTCCCCTCCCATCTATACAGTTTACCTGAATTTCATACAGATCAGAAGCTTTTTTAAACAGACGCACAATTGCGTTACCATTGCTTCATGTTCTTGGTTGATGAAATGTTTAGAATGATACAAAAAGAGAAAACCAACTATCCCGTTCTATCCCACTCTCCCCTTTCTTAAAAAAGCAAAAAAAAAAAAAAGCTAAAAAACATAAAAGTTGAGATAATACGTAACCTTTCTTCGCGAAAAGTTAGGCAGACTTTGACTACATTTTCGATAAAGTAGTTTCAGTTTGCTACAATTTAAAATGTAGTAATCAATCTGAAAAGCTGTCGGAGTCGGCTTTTCTGCCTGTAAAAGTCGTTCTCCTGTGACCCAACACTAGTGACAGGCAAACAAAAATTCTTCAAATCTTTTATCATTATTTTGATGGTATCGGTATCCGAAAGATTTTTATCTTTAAGGGTGTTCTTAACTGATCCGCTCAACAAGCGAAAAACGTTTTGACACATTTACAAATTCATTTTTTAACAGAAAGTTATAAAATTTTAATGACTGACTTTGAAAGTGATTTCGAATTGAACTTATTTTTCCATTTTATGATAATTAAATTACTTATCGAGTTATAAGCTATTTCGATGACGCAATCACCCGTTTTCTCCTCCTTTTCGACCGGTTTTTCTGCTTTCGTCGGGAAATATGAAAAAAAGTGTCAACTTTGAAGGCTTGTTATGAAAAATCTATTGTATTTTTTAAAAAACAAAAGAATGAGTGCAATTAGACAGTTTCTGAATAACAACACCTGCTATTTTCGTGCATTTCCGAACAAAAATAAATGAATGCATGTGTCACAAAGTTGCTCTTTTTGATTTAAGAACACCCTTAAAAAAAGAATACTAGTCGTTTCCTTAAACAAATATACTTTTTTAAAGCTTACATGTACTTCCAAATTACTTTTCAATGACTTAGAAAATTTGTGCGTTTCCTAATTTTATAAAATGCAATATATGTATAATATATTTTAAAATATTCGGATAAAGTTACAAATATTGCATTGTTTAATTGTCAAATTTATGAAAAAAATGTTTAAATATTCTAAGGTAGTCTAAGAAAATTTTCGAAAAATACTGTAGGAGAAAGTTTTCGTGAATAGAACAATAAAAGGTTAAAAGATGTTTAATTTTAAATGATTTAAAACGTAAATTTTATGTAAATTTTTATAAGAATTATTTGTAACAAATTTTCCTTTCACAAAGCTCATTCAAACCAAAATCCAGTTTGTTTGTATACTTTTGAAACTCATTTTCCAGTCACCCAACAACATTGGCAGGCAAACACAGATACTTCAAGAATATTTAAATAAAAATAAATAATAAATAAAACTTAACTTTTTGAAAGGTTAATATTTTGATGGTATCCAAAAGATTTTTATTTGTAATTAAAAAAGAATACTGTGGTTTCCTTAAACAAATACACTGTTTTAAAGCTTTCATGTGTTTTATGCATCAAGTTTTAACACTTCCAAATTACTTTCAATGGCTTAGCATATATTCTCCTTAACCCTTAAGGGTGTACTCGAAAAAAATATTTTTCCACTGTCAACAGCTTGAAATTTTCGAATACATTTTCAAATTCATTTTTAAAAGTAGAAACATGAAACTTGCTGAAATTATTTTTGAAGAGATGTATAAGATTCCATGTGATTCCATTTTTCGCTCAGTTCATTTGAATTTGATTTATAAACAATTGCTTTCTCATTATGATCCGTTTTTTTGCTCCCAGATCTCCCGCTTTGGAAAATTGGGTGCAAAACACCAATTTTGCACTATTTTCTGCATTTCTCGAAAAATCGACAAGCACGGCACATTGTATACTTTCTCAATAAGAGAGTTTGCCAGTTTGATACATTTAAGAGCAAAAATAAATTTAAAAAATAAATCAGAAAATAAGCAGCTTAGATCGCAATACATTCTTAACTGCTGTTAGCGATCTCGGAGACCTCTGAGTTTTAAACTTTCACGGTTTAACTTGTAATTTTTAATTAAACTAAAGATACTGGTCAAATTCTATTTCGTTTGGAGCCTTAACAATACTTCTAGAGACTTTTGAATAGCGCGTCCGCGGCATCCCTGTACTTTATTTATCATACTTAAAAATTACGTATTTTTCTTCTTTTCTTTTTCTTTCTTTTTCTTTTTCTTTTTTTTTTTTTTCCTATAGGCAATAACAATTTTTTTACTTGCAAAAGTGCCTTTTCCTGCTGCAATTCGCGGCCCAGAGCACTAAACATCAGGCCGTCTGTGTCCTTTGCTCTCCAGGTACGCTCTGCTTCCGCTCTACAACACAGAGCGCACTCTATCAGGACCTCGGTCCTACACACCTTCTTGGTACGAAACCCAGGAACGAACTTAACTAATCTGAGATCAGACTTGCTCTTGTCAAATCACTGCTTTCCCAATGTCAACCCCCTTTGGAGCTTATCCATTGGACATATTCCTTTCTTGATTAGTGACATGTTCCTGGTCTGCGCATCATCCACATACCTCACTGACGGATGAAGACGCCTCTCAGTAATCTTCTCTCTCTAACACACCACCTGCACAGGATTACCTGTCCATTTCTCCCTTCAACAAAGAAAGAATGTCACCTTGAAAATTCTAGTACACAGCCAGAACAATACAAAATATTAAGATAGAGAAATAGCGGGAATTCCAATCTGTAGCAGGTGTGGTCTCAGAACCTGACAAATAGTTTCTTAAAATAATAGCGTAGACAAATTGGTTTATAACCGAGGCTTGAAAAAACACAGCCCACTAATCTAAAACCAGTTTTTTCAGGGCTTTCTGAACAAAGGGTTTTTTTTTGGGGGGGGGGGTTGAGTGTTTTTTCGATAGCAATTTAAACTTGTAATTTTCATACACACAATAACCAAATTCTCTTTTTATCAGTAAAAATGACGTATAATTTTGCATTAAGTATGAATTAATAATAATTAAAAAAAAAAAAAAATTAGAATTAATGGGACTAGTTTGCTGCTCTAAAAGTATATTAAGTTAACCACAGCTGGATTTATTTATATAATTCTTACCATAAATAAACATACTTTTATATCGTTGTTTGTTTTATTCACTTGAAATCAGAAATCAATCAAAAGATAACTTTAAAAAAAAAGAGAAAAAAAGAGAGAGAGAGAGATTTATTATAATCTATTTGAAAATTAAAAAAATTTTTGCTACCTATATATTGCAAAAATTACAAGTTTACTTTGCTATCCAAAAAATCAAAGTCTGGTTATAAACCAATCTGTCTGTGCTATTAATTTACGAAGCTTATTTATCATTTATTTATTTTTGTTGTTGTTCTTTCTTTCTTTTTTTGAATATTGCAATTAATATATTCTTAAAGAAGAAAAAAAAATAGAGATAAGAGAAAGGAAGGGGTAAAACTGATTTTAAAAGATGTTGTAAAAAGTGCTAAAAAATAGTTTTAAAAAATTCGTAGAACACGTAAAAATTAATTTTTTTCTAAAAAATCCCCCTTTCCACGATTAAAAAAATGCTTAATGTAAGGATAATTTAAAACTTTCTACTTTCGAAAACAATCTCCTGCATTTTGTAAATATTTAGTCCTTAAAAAAACAGTTGTGCACGAGTTGTTTCTACATGAGTAAAAGTGTAGTTGCAAACTGCTAGAGTGTGCTTATTTTGATAAATAAAAGTTTAAATTATTCTTTGCAGAAACATTTTTTAATAAGATTTATCTGTAACTTTTTTCCCCCCACAAAAAATCCCCTTCAAACTGAAATCTACAATTCCTGTAAAACTGATTTTCCAGTTTACTATGGACAGTCGCAGTCAAATGTACTTTTCAGTTTTTCTGCGAAGAATAATTTAAGCTTTCATTTATCAACATTAAACGACTTCAAAAGTTTGCAACTACATTTTTACTCATCTGTAAAAACAACTAGTGTAAAGTGAAATGCAATTTTCTTTTAACTAGCTGTTTAACATTTTTAGGTAGATTTCGTATGAAATACTACCTATTTCATTCTCTCCCATTTTAGAATTTCTGAAATTTTTTTGCAGATCTACACCGATCATGACTCCTAGACCCCAAAACTACCACCAGTAAAAAAGTTCATATAATATATATATCAAGGAGGAGAAAGTATTCAAATAACAAACTGCGTTTTTTCGGACTCGTTTTTAAATCCATTTTCGCTCTGAAACGCATCCAATTTACAGATCCTCTTATTTAGGAACTATATAATGTGGCGCATTGGCTAGTTTATTGATAAAGATAGAATATATTTTTAAAAATGCTGTCAAAGATGGCATTTCGCACAAAATTTTCCGAAGCGATCATGATTAAAGTATTAAGGATGTATTCAAATAACAAATCAGTTAATTTATGACTCATTTTTAAATTCAATTTTGCTCTGAAACGCATTCAGTTGGTCGTTTCTTTTTATTTAAGAACTATATAATGTGCTGTTTTGGCTGATTTTTTAATAAATTCAGAATATATTTCAAAATATGTTGTCAAAAAGGGCATTTGAGCTGTATTTGGCTTAAGGTGATTTTGATAAAGCCAGTTCTTGCAGAAAAATGAAATTAAAAAATTTTCTTAAGTGGCCAAATGAAGTTATTAAACTGGGTTTATCTCTAATCATATTTTTTGTTGTTGTTGTTGTTGAAATGAGCACTCTTCGAAATCTACCTCCGCCTATAGGCCAAGCCGATAGGATTTTTATCACATGTTTTTAAATTCTTCTTTCCCCCTTTTCCCTTTAAAAATATAAAGTGCAATATTTAAAAAGAAAAAAAAATCGTTTCATAAAATAATAGCATAGACAAATTCTTTTATAACCAGGGCTTCAAAGCATTCAGCCCATTAGTCTAAAACTCAGGCTTATTCAGATTTTTCTGGAAAAAAAAAAAAAAAAAAAAAAGTTTTTTGGAGAACATTTTAAACGTTTAATTTTCATGTACGTTAAATACTTTAATTTTCCTTTATCAGTGAAAACTGGATATAATTTTGAATTATAAATTAACAAAAAATGAATAAAAAGAAAAAAAAAATTAATCATTTAAAAATTTACATTTGTAACTCGTGGGACTAGTTTGCTGCACTACAGATATATTAAGTTAACCACAAGTGGATTTCTTTTCTTAAGTTAAACATTCTTTCATATTATTTCTTTCAAGCACTTCAAATCAGAAATCAATTGAAGACCACTTTTTTTTTTTTTTTTTTTTTTTTTTTTAAGAAATGATAGTTTTAATACTCTATTTGAAAATTTTAGCATCATTTGCTGCCTATTGTAATAGTATTAAATGTTAAATTAGCTTGTCACAGAAGTCAGTGTTTAAATCTTAATGATTTAAAACTCAAATTGTACTTAAATTTTCGATAAGATTTATCTCTAACAATTTTTTTTTCCCTCACTAAAATCTAGTGTGCTTGAATTTCTGTAAAATTTGTTTTCCAGTCTGCTAACGACATTTGCAGTCAAACATGTAGTTTTCGGTTTTTCTGCTAAGAATAATTTAAACTTTTATTTTTCAACATAAGTGCACTTCAATAGTTTGCAACTGTACTTTTACTCATCTGAGAGAGTTCCTCCCAAAGGAGGAATTTCATTTTTTTTAAAGCAATTTTGGACATTCTCCAGAATGATGCAAGAATGCAAACAGGGTTCATACTCGTCAGGGGAATATGAGATTCTTGGGAAAATCAGGGGATGAATTTTAGGTTGTGAAAATCAGGAGAGTCTCAGGAGATAATACAAAATTTTTCCAAACCTGGGAAAACCTGTCAAAATGACAGGCTAATTGGGGGGCAATTGTTACTGTTCGCGTGCTTTTTTGTCATATGTTAAATCAAAATGTCGGTAATTGTTGGGGTAATTGTGTAATGGGAAAAAAAATTGTACATCCCGGAAAATGAGAGGTGAGCTTCGTATAAGCATCCGAAAGTTTTGTAAAATGAAGTTGTTCAAAGTGTCTTTCCGGAATGGCTTTTAAGACTTTCAAAATTTAAAGTAACATTTTTGAGTGATTCTGTTACTTTTTTCGAGTTGTATTTCTGAAAACAAATCAATTTAGCAGATTTTTTTTTTTTTTTTAAAGAGAGGGGACTAGTTGTTCAAGTGGGTAAACGGAAAAAAAGTGACATAAACTGCAAAAGCGGGAAAAAAGTGACACGGGAAAAAAGTTACCGGAAAAAAGTGACAAGCAATTGATTTTGGAGATTTATTATTGATTTTGGGGAATCAATCGTTATGTATGAAAGGGGGATAGGGGGGGAGGAGGCTCATAATTTAGGTAAAAGGGTTTTACATGCTAAATTAACTGTTTTAGTTCAATTTTTGAATATACGTTCATATTGTAAAAAAGCTTGCCTGATTAGTTTTTGGAAGGGACGATACACCCCCCCCCCCCAATCCGCCCTAAATTAGATAAATGGGGCTTTATGCAGAATTATCCAACGTGTGTCAAATTTTGGATACATGTTCTTTCTGAAAAGGCTTATATATAGTATATAATGCCGAAACAGATTTGGGAGTTTAATGGTTAAGGATAGAGCGGGAGCGGGAGAATAATCTCTCTTACATTAAATTAATAGTTTTTTACACAGAATTATCCGATTTGCTTGGAATTTCGGACATAAGTTCATTATGATAAGATGCATCTGTGGTTAGTTAAGGGGGTTCTTTTGCTTATTAATAAAGGGGGGGGGGTTATTATCCTTCTCCTTAAATTAAATAAATTGTTTTTTATGCAGAATAATCCAATGTATTTCAAATTTTAAATATATGTTCTTTATGATAAGGTGAATCCCTGAATAATCTTAAGAGTTTAATGGCTAAGTATAGAAGGGGAATATATAATATAACACCCCTCAAATTAAATAAATTGCTTTTTACGCAGAATTATCGGATTTGCTTCAAATTTTGGATTATCGGTTCATTATGACAATGCGTATCTCTGATTAGTTATGTGTGTTCTTTTTTAATTAAAAGGGGGGGGGGCGGGTGACTATCCCCCTCCTTAAATTAGATAAATCATATTTTTATGCACATTTATCCGATGCATTTCAAATTTTGGATATAGGTTCTTTATAATAAAGTAAATCCCTGCATAGTTTGTGTTTAATGGCTAAGTATAGAGGGGGGGACGGAAGATATCCCTTCTTAAATTAAATAAATTGCTTTTTACGCAGAATTATCCGATTTGCTTCTAGTTTTGGATGTAAGTTCATTATAATAAGTGTGGAGGGGAGGGGAACGGGGGATAACCCACAACTAAGCAGGGATTCGCCTTATCATAATGAACTTATGTCCAAAATTTTTAGCAAATCGGATAATTCTTCGTAAAAAGCCATTTGTTTAATTTAAGGGGAAGGGTGGTCTCTATCCTCCTCTCTATACTTAGCCATTAAACCCTTAAAATTATTCAAGGATTCACTTTATTAGAAAGAACGCATATCGAAAATTTGAAATACATCGGATAAGTGTGCATAAAAAACAATTTATCTAATTTAAGGGGAAAGGAATAATCGCCCGCTTTCCTTTTAAATTAGCAAAATAACCCCATAACTAGTCAAGGATATGCCTTATCATAATGAAACTAGATCCAAAATTTGAAGCAAATCGAATAATTCTGCGTAAAAAGACATTTATTTAATTTAAGGGGAGTTATCCCCCGTCATCCCCTCTATACTTAACCATTAAGGGTGTTCTCAACTGCTCCGTTCAAAAAGCGCAAAAGTTTTGACACATTTACAAATTCATTTTTTAACAGAAAGTTATAAAATTTGAAAGCTTAACTAAGAAAGCAATTTCAAATCGAACTTTTTTCCCATTTTTGGATCAATAAATTACCTATTGAGTTATAAGCTATTTCGATCACGTGATCACCCGTTTTTCTCCTGCTTTTCGACCGGTTTTTCTGCTATCATCGGGAAATGTGCTCAAAAACGTCAACTTTGAAGGCTTGTTATGAAAGATCTTTTATGTTTAAAAAAACCCAGAAAATTGAGTGCAATGAACAGTTTCTCAATAACAATACCTGCTATTTTCATGTATTTCCGAATAAAAAATAAATTAAAGCATATGTCACAAAGTTGCCCTTTTTTATTTATGAACAGACTTAAACCCTTAGAACTATTCCGGGATTCACTTTATGAGAAAGAACTTATATCCAAAATATGAAATACATCAGATAAGTGTGCGTAAAAAACAATTTAGATGGCTAATTTAAGGGGTGGGGAGAATCACCTCCCCTTTTTAATTAACAAAAGAACCCCATATCTAATCATGGACACGCCTTATCATAATTCTGCATAAAAGACAATTTATTTAATTTAAGGGGGGTTATATTCTATTCCCCTTCTATACTTAGCCATTAAACCCTTAAAACTATTCAGGGATTCACTTTATCAGAAAGAATTCAGAAAGAACCTACATTTAAAATTTGAAATACATCGAATTATTCTGCATAAAAACGATTTATATAATTTGAGGCGAGATAATTGCCCGCCCTTCCTTTATTAAAAAGCAAAAGAACCACATAACTAATCAGAAATGTCTTATCATAATAAACTTATGTCCAAAATTCAAAGCAAATCGGATAATTCTGCGTAAAAAGCTATTAATTTAATTTAAGAGAGGTTATTCCCCCATTCCCCCTTTTTGCTTAACCATTAAACTCCCAAATCTTTTTAGGCATTATAAGCCTTATATAATCCTTATATGCACGATGAGATTCTTCCGCGGATCCGTGGTTTTCAGCTTTTCTGTTATTTTCAAATTTCAAATTTTCTGATTTACCAAAAAAAACAAAAAGGCGTAATTTTGTTTTTTCTGAAAAATCTAAACTTCTAAATCTGAAGTAATTTTCATATACAAGATACTTAAATTCTCCTTTCATCAGTGAAAACTGGGTATAATTTTGCATTAAATAAGTATGAATTAACAAAAAATACATTAAAAAAATCAAGTATTTTAAAAATTTACATTTGTAACTCATGGAACTAGTATGCTGCACTAAAGACATATTAAGTTAACCACAACTGGATTTATTTATATGAATCTTACCTTAAGTTAAACATGCTTTTATATCGTTTCCTTCAATCACTTCAAATCAGAAATCAGTTGAAGACAATTTTTTTGAAGAAATGAGATTTATAGTTATGAATATGAAAATTGTAGCAAAATTTGTTAGCTATATATCGTAATAGTATTAAATGTTAAATTAGCTTGTCACAGAAGTCAATGCTTAATTTTTAAATGATTTAAAACATATTGTGATTAAGGGTGTTCTTAACTGATCCGCTCAACAAGCGAAAAGCGTTTTGACACATTTACAAATTCATTTAACAGAAAATTATAAAATTTTAATGCGTTACTATGAAAGCGATTTCGAATTGAACTTATTTTTCCATTTTATGATAATTAAATTACTTATCGAGTTATAAGCTATTTCGATGACGCAATCGCCCGTTTTTCTCCCCCTTTTCGACCGGTTTTTCTGCTTTCGTCGGGAAATATGCTCAAAAGTGTCAACTTTGAAGGCTTGTTATGAAAAATCTATTGTGTTTTTTAAAAAACAAAAGAATGAGTGCAATTAGACAATTTCTGAATAACAACATCTGCTATTTTCATGCATTTCCGAACAAAAATAAATTAATGCATGTGTCACAAAGTTGCTCTTTTTGATTTAAGAACACCCTTAATTTATCTGTAACAAATTTTTCTTTCTCAAAACTCATTGAAAGTAAGTGTTTAATTCTGAATAATTTAAAACTCAAATTGTATGTCAATTTTCGATAAGATTTATCTGTAACAATTTTCTTTTCTCACTTAAAATGTAGTCTGCTTAAATTCCTGTATAACTCATTTTCCAGTCAGCTAACGACACTCGCAGTCAAACATGTTATCTTCGGTTTTTCCTCAAAGAATAATTTAAGCATTTATTTATCAAGATAAGCGCAGTTCAACAGTTTGCAACTACACTTATACTCATCTGTAGAAACAACTTGCGTACAGTGATTTTTAAGTACTAAAAATTTACGAAATGCAGAAGAATGTTTATAGAAATAGAAAATTTTAAACTATCCTTACGTTATGTTTTTCTAAATTGGTGGAGGGATGGGGATTTTCTAAATGGAAAAAATATCTTTTTTAGAAAAAGTTAACTTTTACATTATGTTACATTTTTGCATTAAAACACATTGTATGTCAATTTTTGATAGATTTATTTATCTGTAACAAATTTTCCTTTCACAAAACTCATTGAAACTAAAATCTAGTCTGCTTGAATTACTGTAAAACTCGTTTTCCAGTCTGATAACGACACTCGCAGTCAAGCATGTAGTCTTCGGTTTTTTTGTGAAGTATAATTTAAGCATTTATTTATTAAGATAAGCGCACTTCAACTGTAATGAGTCCAGTTACAAGGATCGATTTTGCGGTTTCTTTCGTCTTCGTTAGAATAGAGTTAGGCTTTATAACTTTTTATTATTCTTTTTAATTTAAAATTTCTCATTTGAGAGAAAGGAAAATGAAATATCAATTTACATTTATATCTTTAATGTAGAAAAATGTAATTGACAAAATGGAATGTGTTTTCAATTTATTGCACGAGAAGTAAAATTTATACATATAAGGATGAGATTCTTTAGACTTTGGTCTGAATTTAAGACTTTTCTCCAATTTTTAAAGAAATTTCACCAGTTAAATTTTTAGAAAAATTTTATATCTTTTCCTTAGATTTTTCCTTTTGTTTTAGTATTTTAATATAGTAGTCCATTTTTTTCTGAATTCCTTCTAATGTTCTGAATTTTTAATGTTTTCTTTAGTATTGCTTATTTGTCTTTTAAAACACTTTAAGAAAATTTGTTTTTTATTATTTTTTCTTAAATCTTCATTTTTAGTGGTTGGCTTGCTGCACCTATAACAATCAATTGTATGATCAATTTAATTCCTTAAAAACATAATTTAAAAAAATGAATAAAAAAGGAACTCTGTTCTATCTTATATGCTTAATGTGGTTGCAATTATTTTGATTAGCTGTTTCAAGAAAAGTTTCTGCTATTTTTTTAAATTACAAATAAAAATAATCATGTTAGTGGTTTTATTAATGTTCTGTATCTTGATAAAAAAAAAAAGACTTTTCACTGCAGTAGGTAAATAATTTCTGCCTAATTCCTTCTAACAGTTTCTTTATTCTGCTTAAAGCTAAATTGTATGTAATATAGAAATTTTAATAGCAATTATAATATTTATTCCGTTAGAAATTCATAAGTATTATTGCTCAAATGTCGTTCTCGCAGTTTTCAGATTTTTTACTTTTTTCTCAATCTCATCCCTAATATGCAAGAAAAGATTAACATTTTTTTTTTTTTTTCTTTTGGAAATGTACCATATTCTCTCATTTGGTTCCAGGCTACACAAATTCGTCTACTTGGGAATAACATTCATGACCTCGCCGTAGAAAATGATTGTGGTTAGAAAATGTATGCTTATTTTACTTTTACATGTAGTTTTATATTTTTTCAGAGACAGGATTAAGTAATACATAATTCTTTTCTCTATTTTAAATCAAATGCATGCAAATTTTAAATTTTAATTAATAAACATACATGGAATTTAATTAGTATATATATAAGTATTTATGGAAAATATTTCAAACAGAATATATCTGTAGTATCTTACACATGCATTTATCTGTATTTATTTACGCTGCATCAAATAATACCATAACGAATACACCCTGTGATTTCCACTTTGACGTCACGAAAATACTGTCCATAAACAAAAAAAATACAAACGATTTTCTGATGTTACCCGCTTTCCAGGAAAACGAATCCACATCCATTGCCAAACGAGCGGGAGGGGGGGGGGGAGGAGAGCCTGAATCGTTTGGCTAAGTACAACGGCCCCTCACACCCACTATAGTTGCAGCCACAGACTTCTTACATGAGTAGTACATTATTATGGTTGTCCCAGGCTTTTCGAGGACAAATGTTCCCCTTTCGTTGCTCACTGCACGTCTCTAGTAACAACCCCTCCCCCCACGTGTCCGATTGACCACTGTTCTCTTTTCCACACTGTTTGAGATATCACAGCATACATACCCTTGCATGGGTAAATTTGTTTTGAGGAAGTGCCGAAGAAAACGGGACGAGGGACTAGCATGACAACAAAAAGAAGGCATTTGTCCTTGGAAGGCCACCGTGACATTACTTGTCTCAAGAACTTTAACCCCTCTTTGGAATTCTCCAACACATGGAGACGGTATCCGTTTCTTCCCTTCCTGTAAAGCTCGTTTTCCATTCCGCCAACTACAATAGCAGTCAAACGCGCTGTTTCCGATCTAGTACAATTTTTTGAAACAGTTGAAACAACTGACATTTACCATACTTGACAAGTTACACATTAGGGCTTTTTTTTTTTTTCTAAAAAAATCGTTTATAAATTCTAGCAGCTTCATCAGCCCACCTCCTGAATATGCCACTGCGTCTACGAAATAGACACCTGAAAGATTTAAATATAAAGTTGACAGTCTTCCTCTTTTTTTTTCTTTCCTTTTTTAAGAGACTATAAAAATTATAAAAAAAGTATTTGATTGTAGCAGGCTTTTTGAGGCGTTTCTAAAATCCCCTTTTTAACAGTCGTGTAAGAGTTTCTCCTAAATGAGGGATACAACCTTTTTTTTAAAGCAGTTTTGGGTATTCTCTGGATAGATTCAAAAATGCAAAGAAAATATTGAAAGCATATTGGAGGAGGGGTGGGCTGAAAAATTTAATAATTGTTATAATAAGACAGTTTGTCTATTCAAATCCCTGGAGATTGTTGTGTAGTAGAACCATCAAACATTACAAACATTTTTATTACAAACATCTGAAAGTGATGTAAATAAAATTCTTTTAAGTGTCTTAAAAGGGAACTGAAGTTTCTAGAAGTTTTCTTTTAAGATCAAAATATTTTGTTCGTTGTATAAAACTTTTGACTTAGTCCAGTGTTATATTTTTGGAATTGTATTTCTAGAGCAAACATCAATTCAAGGATAAAACTAATAAATTTTATTACAAATAAAATAAATAAACGAGAAAAAAAAAACTGAAAAGATTATTACTATTTTTCAAAATTTCTATTTTGCAGAATCTATTAATAATACAAGTAAAGTTTCATAATTTTAGAAAACTTCAGTAGTTAGTTTAATCTTGCGTTCTGGGATAGGCTTCAGTCTCCTTATCCCCCCCCTCCCCCATAGATGCGCCAATGCTAACAGGCTGTTTAACTGAATAAAGCAAAATTTTCTGACTCATTTTTAAAAGTAAAGGCCTGAAGTCAAATAACTATTCAAACGTTTTTAAACGAAATGAGTTTTCTAGATTTTGATAAGTAAATTTCTAATATAGTTATAAGCAGTTGTGGGCACGTAACGATTTCCCCTTTTAATGATAATCCCCTTTTTGTGGTAATTCGTTTCAAAAAGCTAACTTGAAAGTATTTTCTGAAATTAACTTTTGTCCTCAACCAAAAAATGATAAACATCTTTCCATCACATATAGTTTTAATAAGAACGTTTGCTAATTTTGTGCGTTTTCTGACCAAAAATAAATTTAAGAAAATAAATCTTTTGGATTTGAAAACGGTCTTAAATTATTTGTAACATTATCTCTTTAGTTGGGTACATAGCTCATTGATTAAAACGAATTTGATCTTAATCGTAATTAAAATCATTATTTAAATTTTCATTAATTAAAAAAATTGTTGATTTAAATCAGATTTTTGAAAGTTATTTTTAAATTAATTTAAGAAGTAAACAAGCATATATTAACCCTTTCGGGTCTGGTGTACTATTAGAAGTACATGTCTTTTCGTCGAGTATTATTTTCTAACTTTCTCATATAGAAATGATAGTATATAGCTAAGCCTTTCTTATTATCACTTCATTCATGTTTTGGCATTGAGCAACAGTGACTGTAATAAAAGTATGCTCATTTCTCTTTGCACCATCTGCAGGGGTTGGGGAAATAAATCATTTTGCTCGCCAATGGCGAGTGGATTTTATGGCAAGGCGAGTGATTTTTTAGTTTTAGAAAAACTGTAGGCAATAGAAACATCAGAGACACTGTTTCAATATAGATATTTTAACTTTTCAAATTATTACAGTGCAAATATGGTACTAAGTTCTATCTTATATTAAGCTTACCTCTGTTGTGTATATTTCTTAACATTATAGAAAACATGAATTACGAAAATGCATTGTAGAAATATCAATTTTGTCTGTAATCTTGTGCGATTTTGTGATAATTATTTTCAACTGCGTGAAAGTTGCATCCTGTGGCCTCGTGAAATAAATCCTGGGCTGGTTATATTTTTGTACAATTCCCCATCCCTAACCATTTGAGATTCCTTAATTTTATGCATTTATTCCATCCTTTGAATTTAAAATATAGGTTACTTTTCCAAACGAGTCATGCGTCATAAAACGTAAAACACATTATAAAATTGTAATATTTGTTAAACTCTGTTGTAATACGATATTTTCCGTGCCCTTCCAAAAATTATTTTATTATCATATATATATCTTTGGTCTAACTAATCCACTAATCTAACTAATATTACATATATCACTAATCTATTAACATATCAAGATGAATTTAATACACAAAATAAGCACATTTGTTAGTTTTTCAGACAATGAAATAAAATTTAAGTTTCAGCAAGTCTCAAAATGGTGAAAAAACTGGACCCGAAAGGGTTAACGTAATTAAATATAATTTAGCGTTATATAATACAGATAATTAATTAGTTTCAGACAGATAATCATAAAGGTTTGTTTTAAGCTTATGTTTAAAAAAATATATATAAAATGTGACAAGAAAAAAAATTCAATTTAAATTTTTTTATAAAAAGTAACAGTTTGATTTTTAAAAAAATCACGAATCCTGATTGGAGAAATTGTCAGGTGAAATATCTGTGAAAAAGTAAATTTTTGTACTTGAGGTTAGCCTTAAGTTATTTGTTTTAAATTGGTACAAAACTCATTGATTAAAACGAATTTGATTTTATTCGTAATTAAAATCATAATTTAAATTTTCAATCATTAAAAGAAATATTTATATAAGACAGTTTTTTAAAAGTTATTTTTAAATAAGTTTAACATGTAAACAAATATTATATTAATGTACTTTAATGTAATTTAGCTTTATGTAATACAGATAATCAATCCACTTTTAAACAGATAATGTAAAAGTTGCTTTTGTTAATATATATATTATCTGACAAGAAAAAAAAAAAATCCGATTAAAAAAGAAATGAAAATATGAATAATTTCATTAAAAAAAAAAACACGAACCTTGGCAGGTAAATTGTCTGTATGGAGAAGACCATCATTTTTCAAGAAAGATTAATTTAATATTATATGTTCAACTAATTTTTGAGAGCTATGTTTTTAACATTTCTGAACACATCTGAAAATGTTCATGACTTTGGTTGGTGAGTCTGCCGCTGTCTATTATTCTAAGACGTGTAAAGGTATTTCGACTGAGTTGCATTTTTGATATGCTATTAAACCACAGCGCCATTATTAAAATTTACATGCTTCTTAAAAACCATCTTCTTCATTATTTTTTCTTTCAAGAACAAGGGGCTCTACGCTCTAAAGCTAAGATTATCAACCTTCTGTTCAGATACAACACACAACATACTCTAAAAGCAGGGAAATCGGCATTAAAAAAGGATAAGGGTGTTCTTAAATCAAAAAAGACAACTTTGAGCCGTATGATCAAGAGTAAGACAACTTTGATCAGAAATGCATGGAACTAACAGGTTTTGTTATTCAAAAACTGTCGAATAGCACTCATTGTTCCTGTTTTTAGAAAAACACAATAGATCTTTCATAACAAGCCTTCAAAGTTGATGTTATTGAGCACATTTCCCAACGAAAGCAGAAAAACTGGTCGAAACGCATTAGAAAAACGGGTGATTGAAATACAGTCGGCTCTCGTTAATTTGAACTCGTCGGGACCACAAGAAATGTTAGAATTATCAGAAGTTCCAATTATGGAAATAAAAAGAATATTGCCCAATTAAACTAATGGCATTGAGCTCACAGGCTACGCATACTAATTGTACATTACAGCCTTGTATTTTCGTTGATTCCGTTCGAAAAAAAAAAAAACAGCCTTCCCTTTCTCCTTTTTTTATACTTAATCATACTTAACCTCCTAAACTATCAAGGATATGATTTATCATATAAAAAATCTATATCCAAAATTCAGAGCAAATTGGATAATTCTTAATAAAAATCCATTTAGCATTTATATAAATTAAGAGGAGTTATTCCCCTCTTTTATACTTAACCATTAAACTTCCAAAACTATTCAGAGATTTGAGTGAAATCTGACAATTCTGCTTGAAAAATCCATTTATACAAGTTAAGGGGAGGGGCATTAGAATCCCCGTTCCCCCTGTTTATACTTATTCAATGAACACCTAAAAACAGTCACGATATCGCCTCATCAGAATGATCCCATATCTAAATTTTGAAGGAAAACTGTTAATTCTGTATGAAAATCCCGTTTATATCAATTAAGGGGAGGGGCATGAGCCCCCCGTTCCCCCTCTTATACATATCGAATGAACTCCAAAAACTAATCAGGGAAGCGTCTTATCAGGATATACCTATATACAAAATTTCAAGTGGATCCGATATTTTTATCACGAGTTATCGCGTTACGCACGAACATACGAACATACATACAGAACGGACGGGCACATAAGCTCTCAGGCTATGATAGCCTGTGAGCTAAAAATGAAATGAAAACATGCTTAATATGGTACTATTACAAATGAATTAATGTTATAGTATTTTTTAAATCTATTCGGTCTGTTATCATCAGAATGTGATTTAATATTAAATTAGAAAGTATAAATACATAACTAATTAAAAAATTAGAGAAAAGCACAATGGAAGATAAAATTTGAAACGTCACTGATGGACAGATGGAGCACTTAGAAAGTGACTATCAAATGTATGGGATTATATGCATACTCGTTCGGAACAATTTTCACAAAAATCAAAGAAAGGAAGTTATTCAAATGGTCTGAAATCGATGAGAAAGTAAGGAAGAATGAAAAATCGGAATTCTCGTTAGTTCGAATTAAACGATGTTAGGAGAAAATGAGTTCGAATTAATGAAAAAGTTTAATGTTAATCTGCCATTGAAAATTTCGGGACTTCATGTTTAGTTCGAATTAAGCGAAGATTCGAATTATCCGATTTCGAATTAACGAGAGTCGACTGTAGCTTAGAACAGGATAGGTAATTTAATTATGATAAAATGGAAAACTAAGTTCGATTCGAAATCGCTTCCATGACCAGACATTCCAATTTTATATCTTTCTGTTAAAAAATGAATTTGTAAATGTGTCAAAACGTTTTGTGTTTATTGAGCGCATCAGTTGAGAACACCCATAAATAAAATAAAATAAAATAAAATAAAATAAAGTTTGAAATACAGTAAAAAAAAAACAAAAAAAAAACAGTGGCGATCTTTTAAACAGCTTTCCATTCATTCCAATTCGAATCAGTGAATGTTTAAGCAATCCAATAGCTGTTTTCATCTTTGATTAAATAAGATTAAACATTTGCGTCCCAGTATTTTAGAACAACACTATAAAAAGGTACTTTAAATAAGGCATTTTAAATATATCGCTTTAAATCTGACGTAAATATTTTTTTAATATTCGCGAAAAAATACTTTTCTTGTTAGAAAGGAAAAAAGTCACAACAATTGTTGAAACTACAATCTCGAAATAGGAAATAAATGCCTCTTGTTATTTTTCGTGTTGTCGTACATATATTTTTAAATTTATTTATTTATTTATTTATTTATTATTTGTTTTTAAATATTGTTTCATCATTTTTAATATAACGTAATTTCTGCTATTTACTGATTTAAAGCATATTGATTTTATTATTTTAAAATTTTAATTTCAAAAAACTAGTCAGATGTGGCAATCCCAAAACTGTCTTATTTTTATACCTGTAAATACTTCCTATAAAATGCAACATAGCAAATCGACCGATTAGGTGATTACACCAAAATCGAGTCAGCAGCAACTTACGTCAATTTCTGACTGAATCTTAAATTTGATGAAAATCCATGCAATAGTCCCAGCTAGTGTAATAATCTTAAATAAATAAAGTTTCATAAAACAGTTTCAATTTATTGGAAAAGAGAAGAAGAGGCATTTTCCGGATCATTTGAAAAACGGCCGGAATCATACCTGTAAAATTCGTTTTCCAGTGAATCAACAATCGTGACAGGCAAACGTGAATTCTGTATTCCGCAGGCATGAAGAGTTCCTCCTAAAGGAGGAATTCCATCTTTTTCAAAGTAATTTTTGTCATTCTCTGGATTGATGTAAAAATGCTAAGAAATTTTTAGAAGGATAATGGGGGGTTGGGGGGGGGGGGATTTAGTAAACTGACATTTTCCTACTCAAAGTTCGGAGTTTGTTCTTGAATTGTTGTGCAAAAGAGACAAAATAAAAAGTGAGCTTATATAAACATCTGAAAGTTATGTAAAATGAAGTTTGTCCAAAGAGTCTTTCAAGAATGAAATATTTCTTTATATTACAAACATTCAAAGTGAAAGGAAGATTCTCGGAATAGAATATTTTGTACTATTTATACGACACTTTTTGGTAATTTCCTGATCTTTTTTGAGGTTATTTCTGATGCAAAGATCAACTTAGCAGGAATATTGTTTTCTTTTGAATAAAAAATGGGGGGGGGGATTTAATAGCTATAAACCATTCAGAATAAAAAAAAAATTGGTAAAATAATGACTGTACTTCACATAATTTTGATCAGAATATTTGGATTTATATCTTTAGCATTGTTATTACTTTCAAAATTAAAAAGCTAGCGAACATGCAGTAATATTTAATTTTGTTGTATAAGTAATTGTTAAAAAGACACTTAAATTATAAGAGTTTGGCATCGCTCTAAAGATGGAAAAAATTCCACCTTTTTTCTCATTTCCCACTTTCATGCCTGTATTGAAAAAATCCCTGTCGGCTCTGACTATAGGCAGAGGTAGATTTCAAAGAGTGCTCATTTCAACCTATATATATATATATGTGTGTGTGTGTGTGTGTGTGTGTGTGTGTGTGTGTGTGTGTGTGTGTGTGTGTGTGTGTGTGTGTGAGTGATTAGAGATAAACCCAATAAATTCTGAATTTATTTTAAAAAATCGACCAAAACAGTACATTATACAGTTCTTAAATAACAAGAAACTGTCAGTTGAATGCATTTGAGAAAAAAAAATTGAATTTAAAAATGAGTCATAAAATAACCGATTTGTTCTTTGAATACATCCTTAATTCTTTAATCATGATTGCTTCGGAAAATTTTGTGCGAAATACTCACTTTGACAGCATTTTTAAAAATATATTCTATCTTTATCAAAAAACTGGCCAACGCGTCACAGTATATAGTTCCTAAATAAGAGGATCTGTAAATTGGATGTATTTGAGAGCGAAAATGGATTTTAAAACGAGTCATAAAAAACGCAATTTTCTATGTGAAAACTTCCTTAAATTTTCAAATCACGAAGACTTCGGGAAATTCTGTTCAAAATACCCTTTTTGGTAGCCTTTTTCGAAATATATTCTGTCTTTAATAAAAAACCGATCAATGCATCACATTATATAGTTCCAAAATAAGAGGATCCGTAAATTGGATGCGTTTGAGAGCAAAAATGGATTTAAAAACGAGTCAGAAAAAAACGCAATTTCTTATTTGAATACTTCCTTCAATTTTCAGTCCCGATGACTTTGGGAAATTCTGTTCAAAATACCCTTTTTGGTAGCCTTTTTTGAAATATATTCTGTCTTTATCAGAAAATTGGCCAGTGCGTCGCTTTATACAGTTTCTGAATAAGAGGATCTACCATTTGGATGCGTTTAAAATCAAAAATGAATTTAAAAATGAGTCAGAATATAAGCAGTTTGGATTTGAGGTTTTTTCTCCAACTCCTATTTTTGTTTAATTTCTTTTTCTATACGAATTGGTCCTATGAAAAACTTATCAATACAAAAGTTGTAGATATTTTTGAGAAGATGTAAAATAAATTTAATCAGATTTGATATCGTAAAAATTGACTGAGTTATGGATTTTTCTCTTTTTTCACCGCCCTTTTTCTTTTCGTTTTTAATTTTTTTCATGGGTAAAAGTTGATCCTATCAAAACCTTGTAAATACAAAAGTTTTAGATAATTTTAAGAACATTTACAAAAAATTTAGTTGGACTTGATATCTTGAAAACTGACGAAGTTATGAATTTTTTTCTGTCAAAACCCCAGTTTTTTTCGCCCTTTGAGCCCACTTCTAAATTTATCAAAAATCTGTCATGCATAAACTTTTGGCCCATTTTAAAGAAGTTATGGCGTTTTTTCGGTTTTCACAAAAACGCCCCCTATTCCGACCCCCTTGGTCCGATTTTGCCCATTAACGAACTTAGCCGAGATTTTATCCCCTTTGATTTTATGTACCAGTTTGGTGGAGATTGATGAAGAATTATGGAAGTTATCGTGTTCTTAAAAAAGTGAGATATATATATATAGATAGATAGATACATAGATAGATAGATAGATAGATACATAGATAGATAGATTTATAAACTGGTGCGATTGCAATAGGTAGTATTTCATACGAAATCTACCTAAAACGGTTGGAGTTATATCTGTAAAACTCGTTTTCCAGTGAACCAACAATCGTGACAGGAAAACGTAAATTCTGTATTCCGGCAAAATCGAAAATTTTAATCAGCAGGGGTAAGGAATTTTTCAAAAGCTCTTACTAGCCCAAGGGTTTATTTCACCTGCTCGCAAGATGTAACATGCACACTTAGTTGAAAAATGTTATGACAAAATCGCATGAGATTACAGTCGAAATTATTAAATTTAAAGAAAGGGAGAAAGAGAAAGGGAATGTAAAAATCTTTTATATTCCATTTGCAATTTTTTTAATTAATTAAAGAATAATGCCCAGTTAAACTGATGGCATTGATTTCACTGGCTACGCATACTAATTGTACATTACATCCTTATATTTCCAAGGGTTAATTCCAATCGAAAAACAATTTAAGAAGGCGAAACAGCTCCCCCAATTTTTCTCTTTTTAATCTATTTATTGAATCCCCTAAACTAATCAGGGGCATGCTTTATCATATAAAAAATCTATATCCAAAATTCAGAGCAAATCGGAAAATTCTTAATAAAAACCCGTTTATATAATTTAAGAGGAGTTATCCCCCTTTTTTATAATTAACCATTAAACATCCGAAATTGTTCAGAGATTTCAACGAAATCTGATAATTCGGCATTCTCTGAATGTGATTCTCTAAAAATCCATTTATATAAATTAAAAGGATGGCGTATAGAACCCTCGTTCCCCCTGGTAATACTTATCTAATGAACATCTAATACCAATCAGAGACGGCTCAGCAGACTGATCCTATATCAAAAATTTTGAAAACGGATAATTTGCTTGGAAAAACCCATTTATATCAACTAAGGGGAGAGGCATGAGCTTACCGCCCCCCCCCCCTTATACAAATCGAATGAACTCCAAAAACTAATCGGGGAAGCGCCTTATCAGGATATACCTATACACAAAATTTCAAGTGGATGGGGTATTTTTATAGAGTTATTGCGTTACGCACGTACATACATACATACATACATACATACATACATACAGAACGGACGGGCACATAAGCTCTCTGGCTATGATAGCCTGTGAGCTAAAAAGTGATAATTGTGATCAGATTTAATAATTTAATTTATTCCAGTAGTCTTCCTCATCGAGAACCACGATTTTCAATTAAGTGACAAGGTTACAATAACAATTTTTAGTGAAACATTATAACATTGAACAACATTTTTGAAAAAATTGTTATAAAGCGATTGAATGATTATTTAAGTATTAAAATATCACTAAAGGAAAATAAGATTCGAGCCAATTTCCTTAGAGCCTTTTAAGCATGGTGAAAATAATAAATCTTGATTAATTAAAAAATTAATTCCACAAGAGAGGTGAGAGATATTTATGTATGAAGTTTTATCAACTTATTGTACATACAGGGTTGGCAAGTTTTTGACGCATGACTGTTTTTACCGGATTTTACCATGGTTTTTACCGTCATGTCAAAAACCTCTTTGTCAAAAATGTCGAAAACTGTCAAAAACCCATTTTTTTTAAGAAAATTTGTTTTTACGTTACAATTATTAATTTTCATTTTATCTTTAGTATTAATATGTTTTACATGAAATATTCAATATCAAAAAGACTCAAGTAACTTTATCTATCGAGGAAAAAAAAATTACATTAGAATACTAATATGTATATATCTCTATTAGAAGATCTAGACAGTAATCTTTAGCTATTTGCAGGGATGAGATTCTTTTGCGGATCCGCGGTTTTCAGCTTTTTTGTTTTTTTCAAATTTTCTGATTTACCAAAAAAATACAGAACACATAATTTCGTCAAAAAATCGCGAAAAAACGGCAAATTTCCTTAAGAGATCGCCAAAAAACGACTAATTTCCGGCCAATTTTGTCAAAAGATTCGCGAAAGGATGGTTAATTTTGTCACAAAACACCGAAAAAACGGCAGATTTTGTCAAAAATCGCGATAAAACGACAATTTTCGTCCAAAAATCGCGATAAAACGGCGAATTTCGTCAAATGTTTTGCAAAAGGTCACAATTTTTGTCAAAAAATCAGGATAAATCGATAGATATCGTCAAACGATCGCAATAAACCGGTTGATTTCGTCAAACGATCGCGAAAAAACGGCAGATTTCGTCAAGCGATCGCGAAAAAACGGCAGATTTCGTCAAAATATTCGCAAAAATGGCAAATGTTTTGAAAAAAAAAAAAAAAAAAAACTTAAAATTTTGCCAAAAGATTCCAACAAATGACAGATTTCATGAAGAGATAGTGATAAAACTAAAAATTTCATCAAAGGGATTCTGAAAAAAACTAACCCAAAAATTAATTTTCAAAATTATTTTTTTGCCACTCCAAATACAGACTTTCCTGCTCCAAAATCCATTTTTGACACTTCTAAATCTTTCTGAATGAATGTGGCTTCTGAAAGCACCCATTCATTGAACAAAAAATACCCTTATATTCAACAAGAGTATCCCTTTTTTCAACAAAAATGTTTTTTTCAATAAATTTGTTTTGCCCTTTTTAAAAAGAAATGCAAACAATAGTGATACATGTTATCTTCTACACTCAAATAAGCATTAATTTATAATTAAATTTGTATCTTGCACATTTTTTTTTTTTTTTTTTTTTTTTTTTTTTTAATAAATAAAATTTTTCTCAATAGTTTTAAAAAATATTAATTTTAATTATTCATTAATTATTGCTAAAACAAAAATTATTGCATTTCAGTCTTCTTTTCCAAATGAACAAGTTCAGTTTTTGCATCTAAAAATGACTTATCAGTGAGGACCCACTTTTATAAAAAAGAGACCCAGGATTTTTAAAGTCCAGCGACATCACTAGATATCTTTAATGTGTAATATCCAAGAAAAAATCAGGAGAAAGAAATTTACCTTGTGCAAGATCAGAGCTAAAAAACAAAGAAAATTTCTATTTTTCTTTTCCCTAATACTTAACCAAAAGTGTCTTACTGTTAGAAAATTTCAATAAAAAAAAAAAAACATTCATGCCAATAACAGGGTTTTATTGATGTGCTGTATCTTGATAAACTAAATCTTCATTAGAATAAGTATAAATAATTTCTGCAATTCACGTTAATAATTTCCTTTTAATTTAATTTACCAAAAGCTAAATTGTATGATATATATTAATACAATTATATTTGTTGCGATTGACGTTCCTGTCATTGCTCAAAAGTCGTTCGCGCAGTTTTCAGCTTTTTTGCTTTTTGGTCAATCTCATCCCTGTATTTGGCATAATTAGACTTTTTGAAGAAATTTAATAACCAATAAGTTATTTCTTTCAATTAACTTTAAATAATACCTAAATAATTTTCGCCGAAAGATCGCGAGAAAATGCGATTTTTGACGAAAGATCGAAAAAATGCAAATTTCTTGAAGGAATCGCGGAAAAAATGCGAATTTCGTGATAGAATTGCAGAAAATTTGCTGTAATAATGTTTTCAACAACAATTTTGCAATTGAGTAACAAATTAAACATTAGCTTGCATGTTTTTTAATTGATGTTTTAAGTGAAAATATGTTAAATTTAAATTGGACATCTAGCTAGGATTGCAGTGCGAAACATTGCTTCAGAAGTACTTAAAATAGAAACAATTTAAAATAGTTCAACTTAAAATAGAAACTTGAATTTCAGAACTACTAATAATATTTACATAAATGGATTCTCACTCGGAACCTCTTCTTCCTTCCCCCTCCTCCCCCAAAAATAAATTAAATAAATAAATAAATAAATAAATAAAACAGGATTTAAACAAAAGCATTGACAATTTTGTTGTGAATAAAACAAGCTTCCTTCCATGGGTGATTCTCGTCCGAAATTTCCGAAAATTTAAGACATCCTCTTCCGAAAATTTGAAATTGGGTTATAAGTTCCGCATAGTTGCCAACTTGTACGGTTTTGCACACGGAAAAAACAATTGCGTAGAAATGCAAATTTCGTGATAGGATCGCCGAAATAGCATACATTTCGTCAATATTTCGTGGAAAAACGACGATTTCGTCAATGTTTTTGTAAACGAACTTTGTCAAAAGATCGATGAAAAGCGCGAATTTCCTGTGCGGATCGCGGAAAAAACGGCCATTTCACCAAATATCGCAGATAAAACGCTGATTTCTTCTGAAGACGGCGGGAAAAGGCCGATTTCGTCTAAAGATTGCGGATATAACGCCGATTTCGTTAAAAGATCGCGGGGGAAAAAACGCAGTTTTCTATAAAAGATCGCTTAAAAATATTTTGTCAAAAGAATATTTGAAAAATATGCCGATTTCATCAAAAGATCACGGAAAAAACGCCGATTTCGTAAAAAGATCGCGGGAATAAAACGCCGTTTTCGAGAAAAAATCGTGTAAAAAAGCAAATTTTGTCTAAAAATCGTCGAAAAAACGCCGATTTCGTCAAAAAATCGCGGAAAAACCGCTGATTTTGGCAAAAGATCGCAATAAATCGCCGATTTTGCTAAAATATTGCTGATTTCGTCAGAAGATAGCGGAAAACGCCGATTTTGTCCGAAGATCGACCTCCCCTCCAATTTCCGAAAATGCGATGTGAATTTCCGAAATTTTTTTTTATCCAGAATCACCCCTGCTTCCTTCTTTCACGCGTGCTTTTTAAAATAATTTCTCAATTTCCAGTTCACGCACTTTTCCTCTTTTTTTAACTTCGCAATCTTATGCCTGATTAATTTACTTATTTATTATTATTATTATTTTGCATTGAATAGATGAGGTCCGTCTCTATATCGCATCTTTTTCGAAATTTGATTTTGGTCGCAGATACTTTCTATAAAATTTCTTTCACTTTCAAAACCAGTTCCAAAAATGAAAATCTCATTAAAAAAAAAAAAAGACCACCTTGATACCTTCCCCCCCCCCAAAAATAACTGTCCTATTTCTCTCCCCACCCCCCCAAAAAAACTGTCCTATTTTTTCAATGACAATTTTATGTTATTATAACAAATGACAATACCACTCCTTATTTAACTCTTCTCCTTCTGCATTAAAAAAAAAAGCTATTTATTTTTTTGTTCATAGTTAGCATAAGTCAATGCGGTGGTGTCTATTTGTAAAAAAGAAAAGATTTTCTTTTAAAAATTCTTTACTATTCTTTGCTTTTTGCTACCCACTCGTTGGATAGATTGGTTTTGATCCCTGGTGCATATCTTATTTAGACACCCTTTTCTGTATAAATTTCAAATTCTCAAAGAAAAGAAAATTTAATGCGTCGTGCTTTAGAAATTTCATTTTCCAGAACTTTTCTCCAAAATCCTTATAAGCTTATGCATATATATTTGCAAATAAAAATTGTTTGTTACCCCTTAGAGTGTGAGTTGCAAAAAAAGTTGTAGTATACACATTCTAGGGTGTACTTTGTACCAGGGGTGATTCTCGTCCGAAAATTCCGAAAACTTAAGGCATCCTCTTCCGAAAATTTGAAATTGGGTTATCAGTTGCCAACTTGTACGGTTTTGCGCGCGGAAAAAACAATTACGTAGAAATGCAAATTTCGTGAAAGGATCGCCGAAATAGCATACATTTCGTCAATATTTCGTGGAAAAACGACGATTTCGTCAATGTTTTTGTAAACGAACTTTGTCGAAAGATCGATAAAAAACGCGAATTTCCTGTACGGATCGCGGAAAAAACGACAATTTCACCAAATATCGCAGATAAAACGCTGGTTTCTTCTGAAGACCGCGAGAAAACCACGATTTTGTCTGAAGATTGCGGATATAACGCCGATTTCGTTAAAAGATCGCGGAAAAAAACGCCGTTTTCGATAAAAGATCGCTTAAAAATATTTTGTCAAAAGTATATTTGAAAAAAATATGCCGATTTCATCAAAAGATCACGGAAAAAACGCCGATTTCGTCAAAAGATCGCGGGAATAAAACGCCGTTTTCGAGAAAAAATCGCGTAAAAATGTAAATTTTGTCTAAAGATCGTTGAAAAAACGATGATTTCACTTAAAAAAACATGGGAAAACGCCGATTTCATCAAAAGATCGCGGGAAAACCGCCGATTTCGGTAAAAGATCGCAGTAAATCGCCGATTTTGCTAAAATATTGCTGATTTCGTCTGAAGATAGCGGGAAAACGCCGATTTTGTCCGCTGGAGGGGGGGGGACTCCCCCCCCTCCCCCCCGCCCGCCGATTTCCGAAAATGCGATGCAAATTTCCGAAAAAAAAATTTCATCCAGAATCACCCCTGCTTTGTACGTATACTCTCTGCTTAGAGCGTATATCCTCTGTTATTTTTATGACTACACCTCTGACTGAGAGTCGCATTAATTTTAACATCAAGCGGTGTTCTTCCAATGAAAATACAATGTTTTAAAAGTTTTTCAATTTAATTGTATATTAATTTTAATAGCATTTTTCAGCTAACCCGCTACAGATAATTTGTCTGCAAATATTCTGTAATTCTTACAATTGCATGGAAGCTGAAGAACAATGAACTGATGATGCACTTATGAGAACGTTTTCGAAAATTGGACAAAAAAAAAAAAAAAAAAAAAAGCTTTGAAATTGAAACTTTTAAAAATTCAACAAGAAGTGGGAAATGAATTATAAGCAGAAACAAACGTGTAATATTAAAAAAGAAAAAAAGTATCGAAAAGCGTTATTCTGTTTTTACTTATCCATCATACCATACATAGTATAGGTTTAATCTTTTATTAGTTTGAAAAAAATAAAAAAAATAAATTGACAGATTTACATGTGTTAAGTTTAAAAGTGTACTAGTTTAAAAGAACAAGATGGTTTTGATACTGGATTTTTAAGTCGCTCTGTATATATTTTTCTATTAAATAAACAAAATTCAGAAGCGTATGATAAAACACGAATTTCCATATTAGACACTTTTATAATATTTAACATTTAATCTTTAATGCACACCGGGAAATAATAACAGAAAATATTATTTGGTATATCATTCCCATTGAAATCAATGCATTTCTATTTCCATAAATAAAACATTTTAAAATTTTACTGGTGTCATTTAAAATAATCTTACCTTTTTTGTTATAACTGACGAATGTTTTATTTAAAACTGTTATTATTTGAATTTTAACTTGTATATGTATATTTATATATTATTAATTTTATTGAGAAATGTCTGTTTAAAAATGAAATATTTCATACAGTACTGATAAAATGATCGCATTTTTGGCACATATATTGTTAATATCATCTTCCATTCACAAGCTTACATCCTTATATTTTACTGGGTCATTTTATTTCATAATGTGATGTCTTTGTTTTTTATTTTGACTAAACAATCGACGTTTATTCGTAAATGATGAGTAAGTTGCGATAATTACATTTGTTATAACAGAAATATACGCAGTTTAAACTTGTTGAAAGATTTTTAGTTATAAATATTTAGACATGTATGGGATACATTTAATCATCTGAAATATTACAATATTAAAAGTATTAACTTATGCCTTTTTTTTTTCAGTTTTCCCCCAGGCAGTTGGCAGTTTCCGGAGGGTATTGCGGCCAACCTACCTTTACTTAAATATCTCACTTGCCTCTTATTCAATAAATTAACACGCATTTTGCTCTTCGTTGAAAAATATTAACTTTCATTTTGCTCTTCATTGAAAAATATTAACTCTCATTTTTCTCCTCATCGAAAAAAATTAGCGCCCATCTTGATGTCTTTTAAAATAAGAAGTACAATAAAAAAAAAAAAAAAAGAAAAAGAAAAAAGTGTCCTGAAGATAAAAGCTACCATTGAAGATAAAAATAATGTGCTACAGGAGACTGTTATTAGAGTGAATACATTTAACCATTTGAAAAATGCAAACAATCACACGTGTCAATCGAAATTTTAAACGAATTATTAAAAATTATAAATATCATAACATACTTAGGTCATTTTGGTGCGGCTTTCTCTAATTTTAGCAAAGTTAAAAGACAGTTTTGTATAAGATATACATGTGTAGAAACATAATACACATACACAAACGCATATTTATAAAATATTTCTGAACTTTCAATACATGTTTTTTTTTTCTGCAATGTTCAGTTTTAAGATAATTTGGCTAAATCTTGTATCTGAATTTTTCCAGCGAAAATTATCTCTCCCGAACCGTTTCTTCTTTTTTAGAATAATATTTCGTACGCCACAACTGATTTAAACATCAAAATTTAGGTGCAGTAATAAGTAATATTTGTCCTATATAAAAAGGGGTAAAAAATCCGTATTTAAATATTACGAAACCCCTCTAAACGTACCAATCAAATCAAACCTTTTTAAACGTATTCCAAACTTAGAAGTAATAATAATAATAATAATAATAATAATAATAATAATAATAATAATAATATAGTAACTTTAAATTTCAGAAGGAAAAATAATTTTCTCGTATTTATTTGAGTGAATTCTTCGGCGAAAAGGGAAAAAGTTATTATAATCTGTTTACGACGCATTGTTTGTTAAGCACACTTTATTTCATGTTTATTGATATCCAATGTTGAATTTTGTAAACAGTGTATTAAAGAACTTTTCAATGAGCAGAATATAACTAAAGTAAAATGCCTTTCACTAATGTAATATATGTATATCATTAGTTTTCCATAATATACCACCGAATTACGAAATAAACTAAACTTATTTCCTTTGTATTTTACACTAATAACTAATACATAACATATTTCGTCTTAGTTTGATACTATCTAAAATTCCTATTAAGCACCGCCCATTCCTTGCAGGGAATTCACGTTTAGGAAATAGTCCAACATCTCACCAGAAAAAGTTGAGAAAAAAAATTCGACATATCCCCAAAAGTATAAATACCGGCAGAAAACTTCTGTCCTAAAAATCTATATAAAATGAGTCAAACGGCTCTTTAGTGGTATATGCTTATAGTGTAAATTCACACAAAGAGCCGCTTCTCGTTAACGCCCACAGAGTATCGGATCATTTTGAAAGACACGCACGGATCGCTTGCCCGTGACTCAGTGAGCCGCTGGCATTCGTTCGACGACGTAGTTTGTTTATCGTGTGCAAGGAATTATGATTGCTGAACGGATACCTTTTAAAACAGGTATTTATGTGATTTTTTATTCTTTATCTGTTACTTTATCATTTAAGAAGAGTGTATAACTATGCCTGTCTTACAATTTTAGCATTTTATGCTATGTTTTGAGGGTATAATAATTCTTTGTTCTTTGCCAGTAGGCCTAACTACTTTCTTTTGTTGTCGTCATTATAATGTGCGGTGTAAAACAACTGTGACTGTTTTTACCACCTCTTTATAGTACTTATGTTGCTTATCCTTTATTTTTTTGATAAATCAATGCATTTTATTAATGTACTTTTCGTTTTTGTACATAAACATCATGTACGTTTCGTTGCTATTCTCGAAAGGGGGGGAGGGACACCCCTCCTCCACAAAAGCTGATCCCGATGTTCATTTCCCTATTTACCTGTTATTTATAGAAGCCGTAACTACTTTTATTTATCTCATACAGTGGTTTTATACTTATTTTATTCTAATTTTAGTCAAAATCTTATGTCCTTAATTATTTTCACGAAATATTGCTGTTTTTGTCATCTGCGCATGCGTAAGAATGAATTGCACTTTTAAATATTCTCATGTTTGATTGATTGATCGAACCGGAGCCATGCTCGAAAGATGAGGAATATTACGACGTCAGTTCCTTTTTCACAACTCTTTCCGTTGCTGCCTTTGCGCATGCGTTTATGAAAGGGATTCTGTCTCTCTCGAAACAGACAATCCTCTGTTTGTTTACATTTTGAAATCGAAAGCGTACGCTCCCTGAGATGGCTTAAAAGGAGAGATTCACTTTTTTTTTTCATTCTCGTTTCCCGTATAAAACTTAGCATGAACAAATTATTTATTATTTGTATTTTCATTTCTTTAAAGTTGCCATTATAAAAATAAATTCACTATCGTTGTTTTATATTCACTTTTTCTGAACCACTTTTGTGATATGTTGTTGAACAAACACACAATTTTATATTATGAACTTTTCTTCATCCCATCTCCAGAAGAGCATGCATTCAGGTATATTTATTATAAATGTGATAATTTGTATCCCATTAGATTTTTTTTTTTTTACACGGAACTTTGTTAAATGCTATTTATAAAATTTGAAACCTGTTCTGTGTATATTTTGAGGAAGGTTACCACCTTCCCCTCTTCGAGGGGGGGACTCCTGTGATTCATCGTTCTAAAGCCCTGTCACTAATCATGTGAATGTGCTCCCCCCCCACCCGGCAAATCTCTCAAAATTCTGCCTGATGTGAACTTTTTTAAATGTTGATACCCATCGTGTGCTATATTGTTAGAAAAAATTGACCATTTAATATTTTTTTTTTATGCATTCGATGCGCCCTCTACCCCCCTCCCAGGGGGTACTTTTCTAAATTTCGTAAACACCCGTCATGTGACATATCTTTAGAAAGGTCTTAAACTGCTTATTCATATTTTGCACGTCCGGTGTGCCTTCCTTCCCTCTTTGCCCCCCAAGGGGGTCATTTTGTAAATTTGTATATACACCCATCGTGTGGCATATTGTT